>JBBYHH010231299.1:0-13199 GCA_038382905.1 Daphne laureola
CGCCAAATAGAAAGATGAAGACCTGGAGACTAAGGAAGGACCACTAGGATAGCAAAGAATTTACCTGACAAGGGGAAAGAAACCTTCTAGCACTGCTTCGATCTAATAAATACCTTTTTTCTTATTCTCCTAGTGATATGCCCGGAATTGATCCCGGGATAATCCAACGTAGCCTTAATGTCGATCCAGAAGCAAGGCCAATTAAGCAAAAGAAAAGAAGCAACGCACCATTCAAAAAAAAATTCATCAAGGAACAAGTGCAAAAGCTCCTCGAAGTGGGGGTCATACGGGAAGTAAGCTATCCCGAATGGATCAGTAACCCGGTAGTAGCAACCAAAGAAGAAAGTGACAAGCTTTGAATGTGTATTGACTTTACCAACATCAATGAAGCTTGTTACCCACTTCCCCTGATAGATCGTCTCGTAGACTCCACGGCAGGACACGCCCGATTGAGATTTATGGACACCTACAGTGGGTACCATCAAATAAGAATGCACCCGAAGGATGAATAAAAAATATCTTTCATCATTGATGAAGGTACGTATTGTTATGTGCTAATGCCCTTCGGCCTGAAAAATATCAGAGCTAGATATCAAACGTTGATGGATAGAGTATTTGTCAAGTAGATTGGAAAAAATATGGAAGTATACATCAATGACATCATCGTCAAGAGCAAAGAAGAAGATGACTTGGTCCGAGACCTGGAGGAAGTGTTCGGGAAGTTAAGGAAATACGGCCTCTGTCTTAACCTAGAGAAATGTGTGTTTGGAGTAAAACTGGGGACTTTCCTCGGCTACATGGTGTCCGAAAGAGGTATAGATTCCAACCCAAAAAGGATTGAGGCACTATTAAATGCCCGAACCCCCAAGTCAATTAAGGATGTACAAAGGATCCTCGGACGAATAATTTTACTAAGTAGATTCATATCAAGATATGGAGACAAATGTAGGTCCTTCTTCAAAGTCCTCATCAAGCAAGGGGCCGAACCAGACAAAATCAGTGTAAAAAGAACTCCAGAGCAAAAAATGGCTCAGAAATCCACCTTCAAGTGGACCGAGGAATGCGAGGAGGCCTGAGAAAACCTTAAGCAATACATAGCCAAACTACCCACTATGAAGAAACCCAGGTCTAGAGAACCCCTCATAGTATACTTAGCGGTGGGGGAAAAAGTAGTCAGCGCAGTCTTGGTTCGGGAAGATGAGGAAGGAAAATAATGGCATGTTTACTTTGTTAGCAAATAGCTTCATGGAGCCGAGTTGAATTACCCGATGCTAAAAAAAGGAGTGTACTCTTTGGTATTAGCAGCCCGAAGACTCAAGCCATACTTCTAAGGATATTCATTGACCGTTCGAAGAAACCTCCCTTTAAAAGATGTCATGCGGTGACTAGAGATAATTCGGGTAGATTATCAAAATGGTGGATAAAGCTTTAGGAATTTGATATAAAGTAAAAGCCAAGAAAGGCCATCAAAGAGCAGGCATTGGCCAACTTCATCGTAGAACTTTCTCGGGATAGCAATGAAGCATCAACTCAAGCCAGTCCTGAGGAACCGACATGGAAACTCTATGTTGATGGTGCATCAGGAGCAGAGAAACATGAATAAGGGCTTGAGCTAAAAGGTCCTGAAGGAATGCAAATAACGAAAGCGATTAAGTTTAATTTCCCGGTCACTAACAACGTTGTCGAATATGAAGCCTTTATAGCAGGCCTCCAACTATCTAGGAAAATGGGTATACGATCCCTTCAGGCATACAGTGACTCCCAGCTCATGGTACAACAAGTGAATGGTGAATTCGATGTGAAAGACTTGAGCTTGAAAAAATATGTCAAGCTAGTCAAAGAAGTGACACTCCAGTTTGATAAGCTCTAGTTAGAAAAAATCCCGAGGGCCAGTAATGCCGAAGACGATGCATTGTCTAAAATGACAGACCACGACAAAGAAAGGGACCCCCCATTGTATCTAAACTATCAGAACAATGGCCATCTCCACCAGGTGGAGATTACCATATTAGAACTTCATAACTAAGGGCAAACTCCCGACCGACCAAAAAGAAGCAATGAAAATTAAGAGACAGTCAAGAAAAATGGTAGTCATCGATGAAGATCTTTACAGAAGATGGTATTCATCCCCCATGCAAAAGTGCGTCAGGGAAGAGAAGCGTGAGAACATCCTAACAGAGGTTCATGAAGGAACCTACGAGTCTTACATAAGATCAGAGGCCTTGGACACTGTAGTCCTTCGGCAAGGATACTTTTGGCTAGATCTGAGGGAGGAAGCAAAGAGGATATTGAAGTATTGTGAAAAATGTCAAAGGCATTCAAATGTACAAATGCTTCCTTTGGAAAGCATCAACTCGACAGACTACCCAATTCCTTTTGCCGTATGAGGAATAGACCTAATTAGAGCAATACCAACGGCCCTAGGAGGATTGAAATACTGCATACTGGCCATTGAATATTTCACAAAGTGGGTCGAGGATGAAGCATTAGCCACCATCACAACCGCCAAAATACTCAAGTTCATATCGAAGCACATAATATGTAGGTTTGGTTGCCCGAAGATAATCATCGCTGACAATGGGAGACAATTCACTCACTGTCGGAGGATTCCAAGACTTTGCAGAAGAAGTCGGGATAAGCATACACTTCATGCCGGTAGCTCACCCCCAAAGAAATGGTCAAGTATAAGTAACTAACAGGACCTGGAAGGAAGGATTAAAGAAGAGATTGGGAAAAGCCAAAGGAAAAGGGTCGGGAGAACTCCCGAACATCCTATGGAGTTATTAGACAATGCCCCGAAGAGAAACCAGAGAAACACCTTTCTCATTAAAGTAAGTTTCTGAAGCTCTCATCCGGATAGAGATATCCCACCCGTCACTAAAAACATAGATCTTTGATTAGAATTTGAATGATGAAGGATTAAGGTCCAACCTTGACTTGATCGAAGAAAAGAGGGAAAATGTAGAAATGAGAAGGAAGGCCTTTCAGCAAAGAACAACTTCGATAATCAACGCGTAGGTCAAACCAAAAGAAATAAAGGTGTGGGACTTGGTCCTTAAACATACAAAATTTGGATCCAAGAGACCCGGTGGAGGAGTATTTTCCCTGAACTAACAAGGGCGTTTCAGGGTGTCTATCGAAGAAAGAAAATGGTTATACAAGTTATTGGATCCTAATGGAAAAGAATACGCCAAGTCCTATCACGCCAATGCACTTAAAAGATTCTACGCATAACAAAAAACCAGGTGGTCGGGATGAAACTTGCATTGCATTAAGTTATAAAGGTTACATCAATTAAAAAGTTACATTAATTATTGGTCCCATCATCAGGACGACTATCTATTTGGTTCGGGGAAGTATTTTCCCCCTTAAAATTATTAGCCCCTTCTTCTTCGGAGTCTGAACTTTCGAATGATGGAGGCAGAAGGAACTCTTCCCAGATCCACTCAGGCCGATTGGCCCTGTTTATTGGCTTGAAGCCGTTTACTTGGGACAGATCGGCCTGAGGGTTGGCCCGAAGGACCTGATGCCGAGCTAGACAAAACCCATCCTTGAAGTACGCCAAGGCCCTCTCGCCAAAATCCAGAACCTGCTTCCCCAATGCCTTTATATATTTATCCTTGTCGGACAATTGTTTCTAGAGCTCCTCATTCCACAGGATCATCTGGGCGGCTTTATTGGCGGCATCTTCTCGGGCCTTCTTAGAATCCTGGGCCACTACTTCGACCTTATCCTTAGCCTCGATCAGGGTTTTCTTGATTTTGTTCAAATTCCTGACCTCGGTAAACTGAAGCTTCATGGCATTAGAAAGTTTAACTTCGCCGTCTTGAAGTAGTGTGTCTTGGCCGGCTTTTAGGGCCTCCACCTCATTCAGCAGAGACTCTTGACTGGAGGTCAACTCCTCCTGCATAGGGATGGCAATGGTTTAGTTTATCCGCAGATGAGACATAATCATGACCACCAACCGTGATTTTTTTTACATCCACGGTTTTACAGATTTTCTAAAGTGGTTTTTACTGGCCACCCATAACTGCATAACCACGATTATCCGCAGTTTGTGGTTTAACCACAGATATTTTCAATATATTTATTTATCACCAAACATAAAATTAACTATCCAATACAACTTAAAATCTTAAATACAATCCTACATTAATTATCAGCACATATAAGATACTTTTCGACATTACTTCCCAGAAGCAACATTGAACATTCTATTCCTCCACGTATCTCCTTGCATATGTGGCTTCAATTTTGATTCAATCAATAATTACTAAATTATTAATTACTATGATTAAGAAGGGGATTTGGTTCAAATGTGTTTGGTTTTGGTGGGTTAGGGTAGTGGTTGTAGATTTTAATAGATTAGTAAGAGATTGTTTGATTGAGCTTAATTGAATTAGGTTTCGCGGTTAGCGAATACCCCTAAACCACAACCATAACCGCTAGGGTCACGTTTTTCTCTAGTCACCCATAACCGTGAAACCACATAGAAAAACCACGGATAAAACCACCAATTGCGGTGTGGATATCCACGGTTTGCGATTTTAACCAACCCACTGCCATCCCTACTCTTGCACCTTCTACTAAAGCTCTTGAAGGAGCTCTTCATAGTTATTGACCCTCGTGATCAACTGAGCAATGAGGGTCAAAGCCTTGGTAGCCCTCTCCTCGGTCGGGGTTTTGATGTCCCTCTGAGTGTATAGAACCTCAGCTAAGTAGCTCGCCAAAGTGTTAGCCTATAAAAATAAAACAAGGCATCAGGATACTTGACATATAAAAACCCGAAGGAAGGACCCTGAAAGCGAAAATATCTGGGCTTAGAGAAGTGACAGGTGGCTAATATTGGTCTCTGGGTTGGGAAACTCCGACTTCAAGACCTGGAAGGTCCTCAAAGTGGTAACCTCATACCACAATCCCTGAGCAATATCCCGACCCTTATGAGGGTCCATAAGGTTTTAGTCATCATGAATGAGCCACGCTGCCTTCCTCGAGACTAAGCCTGGACCTTGCTTAGTCAACTCCTTGTCACAATCAGCCGTTCTCTTGGCCTGGGCCTCGGGCCAATCACCGCCATCTGAAAATGGAAAGCAGTGGGAGAGTTCATGAAGGCAGTCATGGCCAAACATACATAAAATGTTATTATAAACTGTCTAGAAGAAGACATGCTTAATGTTCAAAAGCCAACGATACTTACCCTTCACGAACTCCCAGGAGATAACGTTCTCGGAATTTTTAATAGAAGTAGGGAGAGTAGTGTACTCCCCCCGAATGGCCCGATGATGTCTTCCTTCAGGAGAGTCATCCGCCAAGATGGCATCCAAGGTCTCCCAGTTGTAGCCCTCCAAGATATGGAAAAGTTTGGAAACCTCACTCGAAGAAGTCCCCTTGAACATCTGATACTTAGGGAAGACGAATTGCATGTGACCATCTTCATGAGGGATGTCCTCAATTGATAAGGCCCTCTCATCTAGGATGGCAGTGAGAGAGGGCTCAGACCCCAAACAAGTAGTAGACGGCTTGGTCTTCGACCTCTTCCATTTATTTTTTCGGTCCCTCTTTGGGTCTGCAACTTCCCGGTCCATGGCATCCTTGAAGAGTTTCTCCTTGTCAATGTTCATCTCTGTAAAACAAAAACAAAACAATTAGAGTTAGCACTCAAAGGAAAAATAAAAAATAAAAATAAACAACCTTCTAAGAAGGCCTTGTCTGAGATCTTAGATCGAAGGTGTTGAATCAGGCGAAGGTCCGCCCCGATGGAAGGAGTGGACCAGATACCCAAAGAAGCCCGATCTCTAGCAAGGAGGCTGAGGTGCGACAAGAGGGATTGAGTAAGAAGCTTCCATTGAAAAGGGAAGGGCCACCTCTCCCTCAGAATCTCCCCGAACCAGGGAACCAGGGTAATAAGCTTGCTGTGAAAATCTTCATAGTTTCCCTCACTATTCTTCGTCTGAAGAAGCTGCTTTGGGTCAATAACGTCGATTAACTCATCTACTTTCCAAAGCATTTGAAGGCGCCACTCTCGGAGAGGCTGTAGGAAGAAGAACTCATTGTGCCAACCTTTCCAACTATTTTTCATCCTATTGATGAAAGAATACTTAACGCTACCCTGACCTCTAGGGCAGAGATTGAAGAAACACCCCTTCGGCTTGGGAATAATCTTGTAGTATTGAAGGAAGGTCGAAACGTGAGTCTCAACCCCAAAAACACCGCATAACACCAAGTAGATATTAATGTGTGAATAGACATTCAGGGGAAACTGGTTGACCGCCAAGTTGTGGGTATGAGCCAGCTTCCTCAAGAATTCAAAGGGAGGAAAGTGCAATCCACACTCTAGCTACCCCCGGAACACGATAAAAAAGCCTTCTCTGGCCTCATAGAGCCGACGAGCAGGGTCGGGCACACGAGTCATCGTTGAATGCGGAATAAAATACACTGCTTGCCATTCCATAATGGTGTCTTTGCTAGCACGACTCATGTAGCCTTCGACCTCGAGCCAATAGTCCTCAGGAACGGGACCATTAACCACTGAGGGAATAAGCCATTAGAGGCGAGCCGAAGCAGGTAAATGAAGAGGAAAGGAATGCATTTTCATTACCTTTGAATGTCGATGGAAGCCATTGGTCAGAGATCGGACTGTTGTAATTGATGGGAGAATAAGGGCGGAGAGACAAAGAGAGTGACGCCGCAGCCTCAAACTTCTCACTGTAGTTGTGTGTACAATTTGGGTTTGGGAGAGTAAATCTACATTTGTTGAGCTATATGAGAGTGAAAAGAGCATCATTGGACATAAAATAAATATGTGCCTAGTGTTGTAATTATAAAAGGAATACACCAAGTATGAAAAGAAAAATGCAAAGAAAATGGTGCATAGTAAAAATTTCAAGAAAAATGCACTTGTGCGGAAAGAAAGATCCAAGGATGACAAAAGAAAACTGAGATCCTGAATTATGTGAAAATGTACAGAAAAAAAGTGAGTGAGAGTTACAAAAAGAGCGAGTGGGTTTGGGGATTTAGTCTGTAGTGTCACCACCCCTCTCTTGTCGGTGCGGCGGAAGCTGCAGAAGCGTTGTCGGAACAGTGTCAGAAGGCGGTGATGACGGCGGAGCGGAATTCTTCTTTGAAGATGCAGACCCCAAAACCCGACCATTTTTAAACTTTTTCCACTTAGAGTTTCTAACGAGTTATTTTCAGTTTAAGGCATTCTAGTTACTTAAGCCATAAACCTGTACCCGAAAACACGTTAGTGGTTTTACAGAATATCGCGCGATTACTAAGCATAATTATAACAATAATACATCACTGGGAATTTACCACCCTCTTCATAGGGCGGATAATTCCCCGACATATCAAAATAATATACAGTCATCCATGTCTTAGTATGCATGCTTCTAGTCCTACAGAGCTAGATTTACTTAAGCCAGAATTACCACATATTTATCGGTGGTCGGTGAGCAGAAGCACCGACTACCACCGCAAGATCCCGCTGCTACTGTAAATATTTATCAAAGAAGTTAACCATTAGTCATTTCAAATATAATCAACTGATATGGAAACCTTAATCGAGACTATCCCGTAAAATATAATCTAATCATGGAGCTAACAGCACCTGCGGCACTCAAAAGCAAAGCCAACCACAGGGACTACTCTACTGGCGGCTGATCGGGATCTCCTGAAATGTTAAATATAAAGGATGAGTCCTCGAACGGTACTCAGTAAGGGCGGGGGTAAAGATATAGTGGTCGAAACACGGAACCTGCAAAAAACATTAGTCACAGTGTATATATACGGACACCCCGAAGGATGGACCTGGACACGGAGTCCAGATCGACAAATACGACAATGCCTAGGGTCGAAACCATTTCGGGACAACAGAGAGAGACAAATGGATGGTACACCAGCGAGGGGCCTAGGTTCCTCTACAGAAAACTGTCGTAAGTGTCAGGCCTGATCATGGTGATCAGACAATAGCCGAATCATAATATCTGGCATATCATAAAGCAAATGCCAGAATCCAGAATACCAGAAAATCCAGAACCTGCTACCACTATACTTTACCACGTGACTAATCAAGGGCCCCACCACCGGTCCAGGACTCACCTCAACTAGCCTAATATGCATGATTAATCTATTGTGGCCACCAAATAATCCGCAGTAGAAAATCGCGGAACACTGAATTACACTGAAAATTTACATAAACAGAGAAATTCTAGTTATTTAACTAAAGTTCTCAACTTTAGGTAATTTACCATTAGTTATCACTTAGATTCCTAAACTTTATAGGAACTTACAAGTTTGGCCCAAAACTTCACTAAATGATAAAATAGTCAAAAGTTCACAACTTTATTAACTTTTAACTTTAAGGGTCTTTTCAATTTTAGTTTTCCTTAATTGCCCAAACATAACCATATTTTCCATAAAATGTGTAACTTGACCCTAAACTTCCAGAAAGTGACAAAACTCCATTTGTTATCCACTTTTCAATTCTTTTCCAATTAATCATGAAAATTACCCAAAATTTCCACAATTAGTCGGTCAAACCTTTCGGTCAACACTCATATTTTCGGCCAAACTTCAAAAATGGCCAAAACTTTACCAAACTGATTCCTTTCAATTTCTAACTTTATTTACTTCTCCAAATGATCATTTAATGCAATTAAACAACCAAAATCTTTAAAAGACAGAAAAATCAATGATTTCTTGTGTTGCCCTCAAACTTTCAGTTTTAATTTAAAACCACCATAAACCTTCCAAAAGTGTCATTTTTCATACTTAACCTTTATTTCCTTAAGCAAAATACCATTTAACTTCATTAAATGACACTTTTCCACCAAAACTCAAAATTAACCATTAATTCTCAAACTTTTCAGTTTTGACCAAAATTTTCAGTTATCAACTATTTCAAACACAAACTTCAACCAACTTGTCATATTAGCCCTTAAACTTTCTTTCCTTCACTAATCTTTCATTTAATCCAAACTTTAACAACCAAAACATCACAAAACATCCATCAAAGCTTTGGCCTCTTCATACGTTTTTTCCATAAACATTTTCCAATTAAACCACCAACTTTAATACATCACAAACATCACCAAAACACTTAATTTTCATGAAAATTCAACCTACATCAACCCTAAAATCCAACCTTCATTTTTGGCCACAACAAAGACCAACCATCCCATGAGATTCAACCATCAACCCAAGTATTAAACTTGCTCAACATACACCCAAGAACACAAATCAAGCATGTTTTCAACTCAAATCCAAAGTTGTTCATGAACAAGCTTTCCAAACAACTCCAAAACTTCACAAACTCAAGAACCACCAAGGATTTGAGCTTACTTCAATAATATAGGAATGATTGATGAAGAAATTTGGGCATGGTTTCCTCTATAATTTCAGCTTCAAGAATATAAGAGAAAGAGAGATTAATTCAAGATTTTAACTATAAAATCTTACTAATCAACCAAGGAAATCATTTACCTTGATTAATCTTTATTGAATCTTGATCTTGAAGCTTAAATTGAGAAGCAGTTGATGAAAAATCACCAAGGAAAGACCATGGATGCGCCGATCATTTGAGAGAAAGAGAGAGAAGTGTTTCTTTGTATTTTGTTTCTAACTTGTGTACTTCTCTTACTAACTCTCAAATATATTTACATATATCTTCACACTTACTAATTCCATTTTCTTTTTCTTGTAGATAATGTTGCCAATTATCTCTTCTAAAATGATACAAGCCCTTAGATTAGATTTCATGGTAGATATCTACCCTTGATTCCATGACATGTGGAATACCAAATCTTTATCCATAATCATCACTTTTTTTTTATACAATTTCCTTACTTACCATACACTTCACTTAAGCCTAACAAAAATGGCCAATCTTTGGCCCAAAATCCACAAAACCACCGGCCGATGATCCTTTCTTCCAACATATAATTTTCTGTCAACTTTTCTGAAATGACCATTTTGCCATCTGAACCAATTTTTGGCAAAATGACCCGGGATTTATAAAATATTATAAATTATTAAATCCCGTAAAATGGACCTCCAGTAACCCCTCGGAACATTCATTTCATTCATCAGTATCACAATTACATAATATTCCAAATTCTGACAAAATTATAAACCAACCGCCGGGAAAATACATCGCAAAATAATATAATTCTGGGATGGGTGTAACATCCTCTGTCGATCCCCGAAGCAAACCGAGAAGATGAAGAATCAGATCTGCCCCCGCTGCCGGCGTTCCTCCCGCTCTTGGTCATTCGTCTCTCTTTGCTCTCATCTGAAAACAGGAGCTGAATCGTCCTCATCCCTCACCGGCCCGACCATGTTTCCGGTGATTGCGTCACACCGGCGTCTCTCGATCGGACGTGCCTCACCAATCGCCTCCACGATCATTCACCTTCCTCGTCCTTTGTCGATCCCGAAGCAAACCAAGAAGATGAAGAATCAGATCTAACTCCGTCTTGCCTCGTTTCATCACCACCGACTCCAACCTTTTTTCACGGATCCTCAAACCAAAAATTTGTTTTTCCTTAGTGAATTAAAAAAATTATTCACTATGAATTTTACCAAAATTCACCGAATTTGATCCTCTCATTTTTTAATGTTTGAAGCCCCATGATATAGCAATCACAAGTGTAAATAATTAAGACCCAAATGCATTTCATTTCACTTGACTAGCTGTACTGGTAAAAAATAGTACTGTTTATGTTGTCATTGGTCAAACAGTAGCCTACAGGATGAAAAAATGTAGGCACATCAGAAACCCATTTCACAGAGGAAACAAATAATAATGCTTATATGAAGGAAAAAAATTAAGAGTGGCTAAATTTCCAGTTTAAGCTTGTACAAGACAATAAATTTTGGAACTGTAAAGTTCATAAATTATTTATTAACTTTGTCAAGTCTTTGAAAATAATACTCGTTTATATTTTTATTTTATGCTGATCAATGAAGAAAAATATCGTGGAATTTCTGGATTGATAGCTAAAGAGTTTAATGGAATTATCGTGAAATGCTCTAGAACTTTGTGCAGTTGTTAGTTTTTAAAATAATGTTTGGGCATTTTACTTTCTTAAATTTGAACGTTATTAAAAAAAATGAAATTATTAACACAAAATAAAAGTAAAATAAGATTTTGTTATTCAGTAAAATTGATGTGCGAATGTGCGAGCAATCGCGCATCTTGTGAAAATTTTTATTTTCAGAATTCAATCCATCCGGGCCACCCCGTCTCGTTGGTGGATCTTGACCCGTCCTATCCTATTCAGAGAGGTCATTTAAAAACCCATCCCAAACGAGACCGGTCAACAGAGCCCCGTTCGGATCTGGTCAAAATACCCTTCCCTGGATATAACTCAAGTGTCACGAACCGTTCCTATTTAAAAGTTCAAAAAATCACTAGCAAAAGGGATATAACAATTCTGAAACAGCTGACCATGTTTAGAAGCAACTAGCTAAAGAGATATAAACACTACAACCATAACATCACAAACACTTCAATAACATCTCAAGCACTTCAGCCATATTCAAAAGCAGCAGGAAATAAGCACTTCATGTACTGCAATGATGAATGTTTATTTTATAATTTTACCCCAATATTTATGTTTAATTATGTTTATAAAATGTGATGTTTATACATTTTATTTACTAAAATCATGTAAGTACTTTAAGTGACAAGTTTAGAATTAAATGGATTAAAATGCAACAAGTTTGGAAACTTTTGGCCTTAAGTGAAGTAAGGGAAAAGACTAAAGGGTTGACTGTAAGAGAAAGGGGGAGATTGGGTCGTTTTGGACAAAATAAAAACGTAAGACGGTAAGGATGGGGTTCAACCCATTCCTCTCCATCATCGCACCTCACCATTTCTGTCGAGAAGCCACCGCCGAACTTTCTCCGACCACCCGCTCCAGCTCGTTGCACCAACACCAGCGACAATAGCTGGTTTTTGCGAGAAAACCATAGCTGTTGCCCAGCTCTTCGTCAGCCGCGACCCAGCCACTTCTCGAGCTCCACCGGCGCGTTACAGACCGCCAGAGAACAACCCTGAGCTCCGATGCTCCTTCTCCGACCATTCTCCGGCTCGCTCTTGCTTGTCTCGGATCTCCGTTGATTTTAAACTTGAATTTCAGATTTACTTTTATTTAATTTAGTTTTTCCACAGGCGTTACATATTTAATTATTGTTGATTTGTGAATTAATTTTGTGAATTGTTGGTTGAATTAGTGCAGAAAAATTTGAACGGTCTCAGATTCGGTATTTGTGAATTGAATTGTTTTAAATTCATTGCGTAATATAAATTTTGGATTTTAGATTGTTCAATTCATAGATAAATCTTAATTTTTGTATGAATTTATGGTATTATCATATGTTTGTGTTTATTTGGTGTTTAACGAGTATTAAAGAGATGCTCGTTGAACATAGGTCACGAGTTAAACATGTATTTTTCGTTCCAATGAAGAGATTTGGAAGAGTTATTTAGCAGAATAAGATTCATTCATAATAATCTTTACCTTGGTGTAAGATAATAAATTATTTTTGATCGAGTTAAAAAAACAAGTTCTCTAACTTGAGAAAGTCAGAACAATCATTTAAATTTTCTCCTCAATTATCCATTTTTTCTTACCATTGTTATTGATATATATTTATTATTAGAAATTTGTTTCATGTTTAATTACGTAAAATAATTGATAATATCTTATTTTATTTATTTATATTTTCTTTTCAGTCCTTAATATATATTTTGTGATATTACACATTATATTATTTATCATGACTTAAAACAATTTGATAAACCATCGCTTGATATGGAAGGAAATCATTCCTCTAACAGAATATTTAATCAATTGAAGTATTTCCGTTCACAAACTTCATTTATCCTAGAGTCTTCAAAAATCATATGGCCCGCCTGCCTTTGCTTATGTGGACGATAAATCGTATCGAAAATCATCAATGGTAATCATTCTGTGCAACCTCACATCACGGTAGTCCTTCAATTGCCACCACACGGACCAAATAATCAAGAAGAAGTCAAAGGAAAAGACTCCTTAACCAACCATTTTGACACTTCATCGAACCCTAAAGTACACTTCACCGCAGAGGATCATGGAACGTCTCTGATTTAAAACTCCCATTTTCGTCTCATTTCCAAGTCGAAGGAACACATTCACCGCCGCTGTCCTCCTTCT
>JBBYHH010231409.1:0-13199 GCA_038382905.1 Daphne laureola
ATTATTACTCTATTAAATCTTGTTGTAGATTATGAAAATTAAGATAATGGATTCTAGTATAAAATAAAAGTTAAAGATGACTAATATAAGACATCCTTCAAAGTTAAAATTCATTGACATATTTTACCGTATTATCTATTAATGAATATTTTGGATATGAATGGTGTGCTTGACAATAACCTTTTAAAAGTAGTTTTTTGCGTTTAAAAAAGTTATATACGGGTATCTTTTCACTATTAGTTGTACTTGTTTGATCGTGATCATTAAAAAATTATTCAAAACGCTACAGCTACTTGAAACAATTATTCTCAAACGAGACCGAAAGCAGGGGCGGACGCACATGGGGGCACGTGTCCCCAGTAAAATTTCACAAATTATGATAGTAGTGTTTTCTGAATTAAACAAAATATAGGGACCTTTTTTAACAAGAGTACATAGTTGGAGGAGTAACTCACCTTTAAAGCCAAAATGAAAAGAATCGCATGACTATGTGCGATGTGAACTTGGAAGAATACTTTGAACACAATATCTAGCTTGATCGAGATGAAGAATAAACACACATAAAACACTTGATAAATTAGGCCACTTTAACCTCTCAATTATAAGGTTGAGCAATGAATATGATAATGGGAGTAGAATGGATCTAGCACTTATTGATTACAAGATCAAGTAATACAAGATATAAAGTTTAAAATCATTTTCATGGATCAAATGGGTGATGGAAATGTGCAAGCAATGAGAACAAGATTCATTCAACCTCTCAAGAATGAGAATTCGGCCAAAATGGATACAAATGTTCTAATTTTCAAAATGGGCTAACATCCTCACTTAAAGAGAAGAAAAGGGACTAAAAACATGATCCTAAAATTAAGGGATAGGATGATGATGTCTAAGGGGTGAGGGGGCTGCTATTACCCTTTAAAATAAGGGTTAAGATGTGGGCTAGGAAGACTAAATTCTTATGACAAGGGCTAGGGAACAACCTCCCTTGAAAAATGGTGGGCTAGGGGACAACATTCCTTAAAATAAGGTAGGCTTGTGTCTTACATTCAAATATCATCCTACGACACATTTAATCTTCAAAATTCATTTGGAAAGACTTCTCCAAGTCTGGGATGTTGCATGGCCATGTGTTGGTGCGTGGCTTCACTTCGAGGTGTGTGTGGGCACGTGGGAAGTAAGACCGGTAGGTGGGAGTTACTTCTTGGTGCTTGAGATGTTGGGAAGATGGTGCTTGATGCCAAACTAGGTGCACTTCTGTTGGATGGCTCAAGGTGGTGGGTGTAGTCCTCAAAGGGGCACGTGGGGTGCGTGAAGGGTGAGGGAGTTGCATTGCCTGCAAGGCAATCTCATGTCAATACCTCTTTTGGAGCTTGTCCTTGAACCTCCTTTCTCAAAATGCTCTCATTATTAATTTCATTGGACTTCACTTCAAGCTTGATCCTTTTTGTTGGTTTGGAGCTTCTCAGGTTCACATCATTCCACCCCCTTAAAAGGATTCATCCTTAAATCTTAGGGGTGTGATTCCTACAAACTCAAGACAAACACAATAAACTTTGGAAGCACATTAGAAGTTAGTGAATCGAAGCTCAATCGGATACTCTAAATAAAGACATGGCAAAACATGGAAATGTGCAAACAAAGAGGTAATGGAGATGGACAATCCACCCTTTATCTTTACCTTAACATGAAGTGACAAACTAACTCTACTATGAGAAGAAATGCAAGCATGACCCGAATTAGATGTGTCAATGTTCATCAAGTTCATGTACTTGGTTATACTACAATCAATCAAGATACGCATCATTACTAATCCCTGGGTCAAATACAAGCCAAGGCAATTCATCTTCTTCCCTTTCACTCAAGTCATTTGATTCATGCATCAAAGTACGCTCATGACTAGAAGTGAATGACATGCGATAAGTGTTATGCTCAAATTAATCTTCACTATGCATTTCATGTTCAAAGAATGTTGACTTTTCATCAAGATGTTCCTCATCCGATTGATAAGGACCAAAGTAATCAAAATTTTCATATGATGAATGAGATCCATGTTCAACTTCTTCTTCATCATTAACAAGGTCAACATTGTTATTTTCAAGAGCTTGCTCCTTCAAAGAAGGGAAATAATCATACAAAGGGGATTCAGTTTCATCATAGAGAGAAGAGGGACATTCATGCAAATTAGATTCGGTTTCATCATGTGTTTCACAAGGTGATCTATGATGTATATGTGACCATATGTCATCATCAGAAGGAGCTATGCAAGTATCAACACAAAGATAATGGAAATGCTTAAACTCACTCATATATTCCTCATACTCAACATGCTTGATCGAATTGTTAAGCTCACATTATTCAAAAGATTTCATCTCAAAGCCATTTCCAATCACAATCTCATCATTACAAATAGAGAGATTACCTATCCCCAAGTTAGGGGAGTGTAGATCCTCCTCTTGACTATGTTCTTCCTCCTCTTGAACTACTTCTTGACAACTTTCGGTCCTCCATTCATTTGAACCTTACACATACAAAAAAGAACAACAAAGGTTAGAAGATGGCAAAGCTAGTTCTTCTTGGATGGTGGTTAAAGGCTCGGGTGAACTCCCTTTTTCTCTATCTCTTTCCAACTTGTCTCGAATGGGCTTAAGAGACAACATGATTTCATCAAAGAAGGATATATAAGGTGGTTTTGGTGAAGGACTTGGAGTCACAAAAGTGTCTCAGTTTTGAGGTGAGCTCTTGGTGTATGGAATGGTGATAGGATACTGGTAACGGTGAAATGAGGGATTTCTTTGGTAGGAGTAACTTGTGGAGTGGGGTTCATCATGGTAGGAGGCATATCTATGTTGCAACAACCTCTTGAATGCACTCCATGTTCAAAAGTTGGGTTTCCCATCTCTCTTTCTCTTATCAAGCTCTCAGCTCCACCATCTTATAGCTTCTCCTCTTAGGCTCCCAATGGCAAAGTCTATCTTTTCAAACTCATGAAGATGTTGTGATTGAAAATATCTTTCTATTCTTTCTTCCCATTGCCAATAATCATCTTGGTGGATTCCTTCACAAGAGCCAAAACCATAGAACTTGAGATTTCTATCCTTTCTTTTCCTACACACTTAAACAATAACATTAGTACCACTCAAGCTCCTCAAGTGCTTGGGTGGTCTCTCTAAAAAGGGTGCACTCGGTTTTCACTCAAGAATTTTACAAGCTCTCAACACTTGATTCCATTCTTCAACCTAAGATCAAAGATGTACACAAAAATGGAGACAAAGTAATTTCAATGTAAAAATCAAAACTTGAAGTTAAAGAAAGTCACTAGTTACTTGAAACTAGATTTTCAAAGATGTAAGGGTGGATGGGGGATGAAAGAAAAGGGGTTTCGATAAGAAAGGCTTTTAAAAAGACAAAACACTTTTGGTGCAAGTTCACAACTAATTTCGGATCAAAGTGCGCTATTCATGTGAGTTTGGTATGAACTTTGTAAGAACATCATATGAACATCAAGAACACAATATGAACTTCAAGAACACATTATGAACTTTCACTTTTCTCTTTCTTCAAGCTCTTGAACTTTTCAACAACAAATACTTTTTCTTCACAACAAACTGAAAATAACAACACTTTCACAAACAACTTGAAACAACAAGGGTTTAAATTCATCCAAAGGCCAAAACTTCAACAACAAGGTTTTCTTCAAGTGTAAGAAATAAAATCAAAGGCTTACTTGAAGAGAACAACAACAAGAAATCATACCTCAAACAAGCAACAAGCTCTGATACCACTTGATGTGAACTTCACAAGGGATGGAAGAACACTTTAAACACAAGATCTAGCTTGACGGAGATAAAGAACAAACACATAAAATACTTGATAAATTCGGCCACCTTAACCTCTCAACTACAAGGTTGAGCAATGAAGATGATAAAGCCAAGCGAAAGAGGGATCTAGCACCTCTTAACTACAAGGTTAAGTAATACAAGATATGAAGTTTGAAACCATTTTCATGGATCAAGGGATGATGGAAATGTGCAAGCAATGAGAACAAGATTCATTCAACCTCTCAAGAATGAGAATTCAGCCAAAATGGATACAAATGTTCTAATTTTCAAAATGGGCTAACATCCTCTCTTAAAGAGAAGGAAATAGACTAAAAACATGATCTTAAAATTAAGGTATACGATGATGATTTCTAAGGGGTGAGGGGGCGGCTATTACCCTTTAAAATAAGGGTTAGGATGTGGGCTAGGAAGACTAAAGTCTTATGAGGGCTATGGAACAAGCTCCATTGAAAAATGGTGGGCTAGGGGATAACCTTCTATAAAATAAGGTAGGCTTGTCTCTTACATTCAAATCTCATCCTACCAAATATTTAATCTTCACAATTCATTTGGAAAGTCTTCTCCAACTCCAGGAGGGTGCGTGGGTGCGTGTTGGTGTGTGGCTTCACTCCGGGGCATGTGTGGGCGTGTGGGAAGTAAGGCCGGTACGTGAGAGTTACCTCTTGGTCCGTAGGATATTGGGAAGATGGTGGTTGATGCCAAATTAGGTGCACTTGTCTTGGATCGCTCACGGTGGTGTGTGGGGTCCTCAAAGAGGTGCATGGGGTGCGTGAAGGGTACGGGAGTTGCCTTGCCCGCAAGGCAATCTCACACCGAGAACTATTTTGGAGCTTGTCCTTGAACCTCCTTCCTCAAAATGCTCTCTTTATTACTTTAATTGGACTTCACTTCAAGCTTGATCCTTTTTGTTGTTTTGGAGATTCTCAGGTTCACATAAACCTTGTTCAAGGTAACAAGTCGGTTGAAGACTATCAAAAGGAGTTAGAAAGTGGCATGATGAGAGAAAATATTAGTGAAGGTGAAGAAGCAATAATGGATCGTTTCTTGTATGGTTTGAGAGGAGACATCTCCAAAGTTGTGGAGTTTTGTGATTATAGAGGATATCTAGATTTGGTGCACAAGGCAATTCAGGTAGAGAAGCAAATGAAGAAGGGAGCCACCTACACCCCCTCATATTTCCAAAACCAAAATACTTGGTCCAAACCTTACTCCTCCTCCAAACCTACCACCTCAAACCAACCAAGAGCACCACCTCCCAAGAACACCACCAACCCTTTCCGACCGAGACATGCACCTCTTCTTAAACCAAATAACCCACCCCTCCATACAAGGAACATTGAGTGCTACAAGTGTAGAGGCAAGGGTCACTATGCAAATAATTATCCTAACAAGAGAGTCATGGTCATTCGGGAAAATTGAGAGCACTCTAGTAAAGATCAAGACGAGTTCAACTATGAGCCCAAAGTTGAAGAAAATGAAGAAGATGAAGGAGAATTGCCTTTAGAAGGCATGATCTTGGTCACTAAGAGAGTCTTACGAAGTGTACCAAAAGTGGCCGAAACTTCTCAAAGGGAAAACTGGTTTCAAATGAGAGCATTGGTGAATGAGACACTTTGTAGTCTCATTATGGATAGTGGAAGTTGTGTCAATGCGGCAAGTGAAGATATGGTGGCCGAATTGAAGCTTCCAACCAAAGCTCACCTGAAACCCTACCAACTTCAATGGCTTGATGATAGAGCCTTTCTAAAGGTTGTGAAATAAGTTTTTATGTGAATTAACATTGGTAAATATGAGGATGAGATCACTTGTGATGTTGTAAGGATACAAGCTACCCATATCCTTTTGGGAAGACCTTGGCAATTTGACAAGGAAGCCATACACTATGGAAATTCCAATAAGTACTCCCTCACACATCAAGACTGAAACTACACCCTCTCACCCCTCACCCCAACCCAAGCTCTACAAGATCAAGTGCACCTTCCAAGTAAGGCCGAGAAAAAAGAAGAAAGAGGGAAGTGAGAAGAGATAAAATAGTGAGAAGGTTAAAAGAACCTTGAGAGAAAAGAAAGAGTGTGCATGGATGGGAAACACATATAGTGAGAAAGATAGAAAACAAGAGAGTGCACCTTCCATAGCCAAAGAGAGAGATCTCATGAAAGCACTTCTTGGGAGAAAAACTTGTTTTCTCATGATTCCTACATCTTGCATGCTAACACTTGAACAAATATCTTCTCTTCCTTTGTATGTGCAACAGGTGTTACAAGCATTTGAAGATGGGTTTGATGAACCTCAAGGTCTCCCACTATACCGAGACATTGAGCATTAAATAGAGTTGCTTCCGGGGGCGCCTTTACCCAATATGGCCGCCTACCGAAACAATCCCAAAGAATCCAAAGAGATACAAGCTCAAGTGCAAGAGTTGCTTGACAAAGGATACATCAAGCAGAGCCTTTTTCCATGTGCGGTGTCGGTCATACTTGTGCGCAAGAGTGATGGTTCATGGCGGATGTGCAGGGATTGCCGCCTCATCAATAAAATCACTGTAAAGTATAGACATCCTATCTCAAGGTTTGATGACATGCTTGATGAATTATGTGGTTCTTGTGTGTTTTCCAAGATTGATTTGAAGAGTGGCTATCACCAAATTCTCATGAAAAAGGCTGATGAATGGAAAACCGCATTCAAAACTAAAATTGATTTATATGAATGGAATGTCATACCTTTTGGATTGTCTAATGCACCTAGCACATTCATGAGATTGATGAACCATGTTTTGCGCATGATGATTGGGAAATTTGTTGTTGTATACTTTGATGACATCCTTGTTTACTCTAAGTCTCATGATGAGCATGTTCATCATTTGAGGCAAGTACTAGATACACTTAGGTTAGAGAAGTTATATGCCAAACTTGAGAAGTGTGTCTTTGCATCAAATGAAGTAAACTTTCTTAGATATGTTGTTGGTAAGAATGATGTCAAAGTAGATGAAAGTAAAGTTGTTGCAATCAAAGAGTGGCCAACCCCCAAGACTTTAACCGAAGTGAAGTCTTTTCTAGGACTTGCTAGCTTTTATAGGCATTTTGTGAAGGACTTTTCAACAATTGCATCCCCTTTGCATGAATTGACTAAAAAGAAATCACCATTTGCATGGGGTAAAACTCAAGATGAGTCTTTCATTGAACTAAAGTCTAGGTTGGTTAGTGCTCCATTACTTTGTTTGCCAAACTTTGATCAAGTGTTTGAGATTGAATGTGATGCAAGTGGGATAGACATTGGTGCCATTTTGCACCAAGAAGGCCGCCTCATTGCATACTTTAGTGAGAAGTTGGGTGGAGCCACACTCAACTATTTCACCTATGATAAAGAGCTTTATGCTCTTGTAAGATCATTGCAAGTGTGGTCTCACTACTTGTTGCCTAAAGAGTTTGTCATTCACACAGATCATTTGTCATTGAAGTACTTGCAAGGGCAAGGTAATTTGAACAAGAGACATGACAAATGGGTAGAGTTCATCGAGTATTTCTCTTATGTGATCAAATATAAGAAGGGTAAAGAGAATGTTGTATCCGATGCTTTATCTAGGAGGTATGCATTACTTATGACACTTGATACAAAAAAATTTCATTTTGAGTGTTTGAGAGACATGTATGAGCATGATGTTGATTTTGGTGATATTTATGTTGATTGCTCCAAGGGTGGCCGAGATGGATACTATGTATTTGATTGCTTCTTGTTTAAGATGAAAAGGTGGTGTGTACCAAGAAGTTCTATGAGAGATGTCATCATCAAGGAGGCACATGGTAGCGGCCTCGTGGGACACTTTGGTGTCCAAAAGACTTATGAAGCCATCAAGGACAACTTCTTTTGGCCGAACCTCAAGAAAGATGTGACCAAGTTTGTGCAAGATGTGTGACATGCCACAAGGCCAAATCAACATTGCAACCAAAAGGGAAGTACACCCCTCTTCCTACTCCTTCTCTCCCATGGATTGATATAAGCATGGACTTTTTAAGTGGATTGCCTAAAACTTCTCATGGTCATGATGCTATCTTTGTTGTGGTAGATATATTCTCTAAAATGACTCATTTCATTCCATGCCATAAAATGGATGATGCATCACATGAGGCCGAAATATTTTTCAATGACATTGTTAAGTATCATGGCATTCCTAGGTTAATTGTTAGTGATAGAGATTACAGATTCTTGAGTCACTTTTGGAGAACACTTTGGCCTCGATTAGGTACTAGTTTGATGTTTTCTACATCTAGTCACCCACAAACCAATGGACAAACCGAAGTAACTAATAGAACCCTCACTACTATCTTAAGGACCATCCTTAAAAAGAACTTGAAAGAATGGGAGAAGTGTCTGCCTCATGTAGAATTTGCATATAACCGAGCATACCATTCATCTACATCCCATAGTCCATTTGAGATTTTTTATGATTTCAACCCTTTAACTCCTTTGAACTTGGTTGCTTTATCACATTTGGATCAAGTAGATGTTGATGGTAGGAAGAAATCCCAAAGCATGAAATACTTACATTCTAAGGTTCACAAGCAACTTGAAAAGATTAATGAGTCTTATGCTATAAGGGTTAACAAAGGTGGAAATTTTAAGAGTTTTGATGAAGGTGATTGAGTATGGTTATATTTAAGGAAGGAAAGGTTCCCACAAGCTAGAAAGAGCAAACTTTCACCTAGGGGAGATTGGCTTTTCCAAATCACAAAGAAAATTGGTGATAATGCATATGTTCTTGATTTTCCATGTGATGAATCCTATAATGTACATGCAACATTTAATGTTTGTGATTTGCTTCTTTATGAAGGTGAACTTGAAGATATGAATCCAAGGATACATTCTTCTCAAGATGGAGGGTATGATGTGGACATCACCAAGGACAACACTCACACCTGAGATGAAGACCAAGTTCAAGTGTCTACGGCTCCCGAGCCCCTTCAAGGCCTCGGTTGACCTATGACAAGGTGCCGGTTCAAGAAAGCACAAGAAGGTCTCAATATCTTCATGAGACTCATGGCACAAGGAGAAGAGCGGGAGGAAGATCAAGAAAGAACTCTACAACTTCACCATATGGGCATTCACTTGGAGGAGGCAAGGCCAAGCACCAATGTAGGCCTAAGTGTGAATTTCCTTGCGGACGAGGCAACCCAAGTGACTCACACGCGGCCCACGCACCCAGTTGAGGATCTCACACGCCATCCCGAGCCAACCACCTCTTGTGCACCAGACTTGGCCTCAAGCACTACCTTCTCCAACCTCTCACGTGCCCAAACATGAAGCTCACGCACCACCACGTGCCCAAATGTGAAGCCCACGCGCCACCACACAGCCAAACGTGAAGCCCATGCGCCACCCAGGGTCGGAGAGACATGGAGGGAAACATTCCAACCGAATTTTGAAGGATATGTATGTAATAGGCTTGTTTAGTATGTAAGAACCCGTCCACCAACTAGCCCACCTTATTTCAAGGGAGTATGTTCCCTAACCCACCATATTTTAAGGGAGCATGTTCCCTAGCCCTTATTCTAAGAGTTTAGTCTTCCTAGCCCACCAGATTTTAAAAGAGGATGAAGGAACTGATCCTCAAGAACCTTAAGTAGTCTCCTATGTTTATAACTTAAAAAATATTCTTGAAAATTTTAATAAACCACAAAATTCAAGAGCAGTTAATATGATGGACTTACAAGCTGAAGTAAGCCAACTAAACTTAGAAATCATAGAAATAAAAAAACGTCAGATAGAAGATTCTAGATTAATTAAAATCATTCAGAAAGAACAAACTTCTGTTTTAAAAGGGAAAGGTTGTGTGTCTACAGAACCACTCCTAGAAAAGGAATTAGAGAATGACCAAGTCCCTAATGCTTTTCTAAATACCCTTACCATAGTAACATCCCAAAAACCAATAATTAATATAACATTGGTTGTTAACAAAGAATTCTATCTTCAAAAAATGACGTTGTGGGATACAAGAGCCGCAATGAATGTCATCAAAGAAGGACTTATCCCCTCTAAATATTTCAAGAAAACCACAGAAAGTTTAGGAACTTTTAATAAGAATAAGTTAAAAATTACTTATAAACTTTCAAATGCTGAGATTTATAAAGATGAAGTTTTTATTAAGACCCCTTTCCTCTTAGCAAAGGACCTACATGCTGATATTATCCTAGGAGAGCCTTTTATAAGCCCATTAAAACCCTATAAGGACACCATAGATGGGATTATTAGTGAAGCTTTCGGGAGAGAAATTATCTTCGAATATATTCACAAACCTAAAATGAGATCGGTTAATCTTCTAAAAAGTGTCGCAATGTACCATGGAGAGTTAACTAATTTGATAAAATGGAAAGAAAGGGACATAGAGTACTTAAAAGAAGAAATTTCTTTTAAGCGTCTTGAAAGTCAATTAGAAGAACCAGAGACCCGCAAGAAGATATAATCCTTGCAACAAGAAATTGAAAGAACAGTCTGCTCGGATCCGTACAAAAGCTCGCCCAATCCAAATGAACAAAGAATTATAAGACCATTGTGAAAAATAGATTAAAGACCTTTTAGAAAAAAGATTAATTAGATTAAGCAAATCCCCTTGGAGTTGTTCAACTTCTCTGTGATATGGATGACCTAAACGGCCCACCAAAAGCCTACGCAATCGCCGAGCTACGAGACACCAATACAATGACCAGCCTCGTAACCTAACCAGACTCGTAATAAGGCACCTTCGACCAACACATTTGGGGGCGCAAGAATCGCATCCCACATTAAACTCTCCCGGATATCAAACATCCTCTCAACGCCTATAACGGATCTCCTCAGACATAGCCACCATAAAAGCTCAGATCCCATAGATCACACCCTTCTTAAAGGGCCTGGTACCACCCTATATATTGGGTGGTACCTACCACACAAAATGTAGATATTACACACCCCACCTTCCATGCTCTTCTATGCCTGAATCTCTCTGTTTACTTGGCTTGCAGGTCGTGGTTCCCCTCCTTCTGATTACTCGGGTTGCTGAGTGATAAGGTTAATATCAATTTGGTGTCATCTACCAGAAACGAACCCACGACCACGTCTCTGTTTTTTTTATCCAACAGTTCAAAGTCAGCATCAATGGCAAGAACACGAAAGAACAACACCAACAATGAAAATATCCAAGCGGAGGATGCCAATTCTAGCTTGAGCGACCCACCACCACCCCTACAACCAGCCAATGGCGATCAAAACAAGGAAGCACTGACACCGCCTCTGATTAACCACGAGGGTGTACAGGTTCCCCCAATCGGCCCAAGCGACACTGCACCACCTACCACAATCATCGATCCTGCCCAGTTGCAACTGATCCAATCCAATATCCTTCGGGATATGAAAACTCTTATGGTCCAGACCATTCGAGCTTAAATTTCCAATCTCTGAGGTGTTCCACCCGCCGAAAATGAGGCTAATTCTAACACCAACGGTCAGGCTGAAAACTCTGTCGTAAGGAATTTCAATGTCGATGACCTAGTGCGTCGTACGAGCCTAGTCAAGGCACAGGTAAAGCCCTCGAATCAAGCCTTTGAAGATATTTAGGTCCTCCTAACGCAGCCCTTCACTGAATCTATCATCACAGTCAAGGCTCCTGGCGGTTTCTGAATGCCTACTATGGAAAATTACGATGGCCTGTCCGACCCTATCGACCACCTTTTCCGCTATGTTTCCCAAATGGAGATGGCACGGGAAAACGATGATATCCTCTGCAAGGCATTTAGCTCTACCCTCAAGGAAGCCGCCTCCACTTGGTTTGGCACGCTTCGAGGCCAATGCTTAAAATTCTTCAAAGTTCTCACCACGGCCTTCCTGCGGCATTTCATGGGAACTCGACCACCCCTCAAGATGGTGGCCCACCTTTTGAAACTATGACAACAAAAAGAAGAGTCTCTCAGGGACTATGTCAAACGCTTAGGGTGGTTGTCGAATCCACCAAAATTAAATTCATACTCTTCAACAAATAATTGTAGATAATGGTGAGTAGGGTCGAACCCACAAGGATTAGTCAAATTATTAAATCTGAATATAAAATAAATATAGTCAATAGGGGCTTTTGAAATCAAGAACTAAACTAAGTTATTTGCGAAATTAAATCTACTTCTAACAATTTTCGGTCCAGGGTTAATATTCCACTCCAAATATCCGGTTGATCATCGAAATAAATATTTCTTCAATTTAAGCAAATAAACTGGATTCTTCTTACGCTAATAAAAAGAACCCAACAATTCATAAATAAATTAACCGGAACAAGCGTCTAATTAATTCTTTAATCCTAAGATAATAGATATTGAAAAGCAATTTCTATTTTATCCCAAAATTAGCATGAAGTACAATGATGGAATTATTTTATTCCAGATAATCATCTAGAGAAGGTAGTATGATTTAATCTGTCTTATTTCTTCCTATGAACTAAAAAGATACACAAGCGATCTCAAATCAATTCACTTGCTTCTAAATAAATTCTTTCATACAAACGGCTAAAAAAAACTTAAGCAAATTTATAACTAACTAATTCAACAAGCGTGAACCAATCAATTACAATAATAAGAACGATGAAAAAACAAATACTTGAAACTAAAGAAAATTAAAGCACAAAATCAATTCTCACAACTCAAAATATTTGGAGTTGAAAATCTTTCCCGGACTAAATTAAAAACTAAATTAAGAAAACAATAAGGAGAGAAATAAACTAATCAAATAATTCAACCAAAGTTTCAGCCTTCAGGTCAGGCCTCCATGTCCAGCCACAAACTATTTATAGGAAAAGTGAATCCTAATCCTACTGGAAGTTGAATTCTAGTACATAAAATCTTCTACATCTAATAATATAGAATAGGAATAACTCGTGCTCACTCTTAGGAAGTGGCTGAACCTCATCACAACTGCTCACCTTTCTTCTTCTTATCAATATAGTCCCCAATATTTTATTGAGGTGATTTCAGCCAAGCAGCAGCATCCAGGTCGCTACTTTGAAGATGATTTTGAAACTTTTAACGTTTGAACCGGGGTTTGTGGTCTTCACATGAAACTTAGCTAAGGATGTCACCTTTCAAATGCATCTTGAATCCTCTAATTCTGATCTCTGTAGCTTAAGATATGCTATTTTTACCAAGACATCTCCAATTTGCCAATAATCCGAAAATCACACGTCATAAATATTTGTAAAACCAACAATTAAATCATCTTTTAATCAATTATCTCCAAATATAGTCACAGGTATTGAACATGCACAAAATGGATCTTTAATACTCAAAACACATGAAAATAGCCTAAGTGTAGGAGAAATAAAACATAACAAATATCAACTTGTCA
>JBBYHH010231518.1:0-13197 GCA_038382905.1 Daphne laureola
CGAAGAACCCGAACTTGAACCCGACCTGACCCGAATATAGCTCAACCCGAAATGACCCGAAACCCGAATGACCCGAACCCGACCTGACCCGACAACAGCTCAACCCGAAACAACCCGAAACCCGAATAATCCGACCTGAACCCGACATGATCCGAAAATAGCTTAACCCGAATCAACCCGAATAACCCGACCTGACCCGCCCAATTGACACCCCTAGTATTGATCCACCATCCGCTGTCAAAGAGAGCTTGCCTCTCGGGTTCTAGTGAGGGAGTTGCCTCCATTTTGGCTTCACACAGAATAAAGGTAACATTACATATAACTAGTATGAGTAATAGCTTGAATATTGTGGTTTTCATTGTGCAATGAGCTGTTTTTCTTCCCCGGATATCATATGATATGAGTGAGCCCTGCTTCTATAGATATATTCTCATGTCATCTCTATTATTAGGAGAACAAAGCGTCAATTACTTTGGACTTTAGCCAAGGTTTACTTGACTTTTGACTACTAGTCTCACACAAATGTGGAGACTTCCATGTTAACGCGGCTTGGGTTTGGGAGCATTAAACTCTAAAAGTGCTTTTATTAAAAAAAAAAAAAAAAAATCCCACCTATTTTCATAAGACCAGTGTTTTCACTTTTTTTTTTTATTTTTTTTTATTTTATCGAACAGTTACTTAATCATCACTTTTTGACATCAATCCGTTTATATTTTTTTTTATCATAATCTACTTATCTAGGGAAATATTGTACGTATTTTGGTAAAGATTTGGGACAAATGGATTCCATGACCAGTATTGTCGTAGAGTTGTGTCCATTTCCAAGATTTTATTTTATTTTATTTTATTTTATTTATTTTATTTATTTTTCCTATTCTGTTTTTGTTTTTGGATTTAGTTTTGGTACAGGCTAGAGTATTGACCACTTCTTCAACTAAAAACAAAAATGTGACTACATACTTTTGCAGTGGTCTAGACGGTGGAGTATGGACTATATGCGTCTATGCCCCAAAGTCTGGTTAGAAATTCCAGAATGATTTGGATTGGTAGATGTAGAAAAATTCGATGAATGGGTATAGAAAGTACCAAAGCTAAAACCAAGTCACTTCGAATAAAATAAGCTTTACTTGATCAAAAAAAAAAAAAAATTTACAATTTGGGAACGGTTATATATCCAAATAATCTAATTAAATAATTAAATGTGTAAAGTTTATTTTTAGTATCTTAATTTTAACACATGTTTTATTTTGGTCCAATTTAAAAAATTCGTCTTCTTTTGATTATAAAATTGTAGTTTTCGTCCTATTCTAGTTATTTTATTAGTTTGACCAATATATATATATATATATATATATATATATAGAAAATGGGGGAACACACCGTCATGTGTCATTTTATTATATCAAATAAGCCAAATGACATTTACATATCATATAATCTGGGGCTTACAAAAAAGATGTCAACTCAGATTAGAAAAAGAAATGACAAAGAAAAACTATCCCCAGCTGTACAGCTCAATAGGGAAATAATCTAAGAATAAAAAATATCAGTAATGCTAAGACTATTCCTAGCCTGCACAAGCCATCTAGCTCTCTCAGCAACCTCAAGAGAATGAGTAGCAACCTTAGAATAAAGCGGTGCATTCCTCTCCAGCCAAAGTACATAAGTAGCTGCGGCAAATAAACTACGAAGAATACAAGCCTTAAGTGACTTACTTTTAGCAACACTAAGCATCCACCTGTAAATCTGCCCTAAGCTAAAGGCAGGGCAAAGAGCTTGACAGAAGTAAACAATGAAAACAAGACACCAGCAGAAAAAGGACACAAAAAATAGGTGCTCCCTGTTCTCATTTTCATAACCATAGAAGCAACAATTGGTATCAATATCGTGATATCAGTGTGAGATTCTTACCAATGTAAGCAACCTATTAAGAAACGCAAACCAAGCAATCATAGAGGTCTTTGGGATATGCCTCGACCCCCACACTAGAGTTTTCCAGAACATAATGTAAGTGGTGACAGTGCATAGAAAGTAAGTTTCAGAAGTTTTATATTTACCATTCATTTCAACTAATTTGCCCAATATAGCAGATTTAAACCTATCCCTCACACGCAATATAGATTTTCACAGTATTGAGTGATGAGATATCCAAGCCTTAATATAATAAGCATGGATCCAATGGATCCAAATGCTTTCTTTATAAAAAAAAAGCCTCTACAACTGTTAATTAGATTATTGATCAAAATATTGACCGTTAATTAGATTATTTTTATTCAAATACTCTTAAAAATATAATATAATTACACATTTAATAAATGTATGGTCACTAAAATTTTAATAAATATACGTACAAATACCTAAAGTGTTTTTCTACCTTTACACTCTATCCCATCAATCTATCATCATCTCCACTATCATTCCATCTTCCTATTCCTACGTACTGGTGCATTTTGCAGAATCCAACAAGAATTAGCTCTACAGAATATGCATTCTCTACTACTTCCTTCTTCACTGCCTTGGAAAGTTGAAACTGGGTATTGAAGAATAATTTGTTAGAAACATTTATGCAAAACCCATGAAAGTGAACATGACATTATAAACATGAAAGAACTTGTCGGTTCTCCAGGTCTTTTGCAGTTCTTCTGCTTTCCAATATATATTTCACTACCATCAATTTTTGCATAAATTCCTTCACCAGGAATTTTTTTTAATAGTTCACTTATTCTCGTTTTGGCTCAATTCGTAGTGATTTCTCATATTCCACAAGTCCAGCCAATTCGTAGTGATTTTGTCCATGTGGAGACATCAAAGTTAGATCTTTCAAATTGGTTCCTAGCATGTGTTTGAAGAATGTAGAGACTAAATTAATGTGATGATTTCCTGTACAACAATTAATCGACAAACAAGCCAAACTCAGATCAAACTAAATCGTTCGACCGTCAACTGAGATTTCTGAATCGGAGCCAGAAAATTGACTCAAAAATTGAGATCTGAGATCTGAATCAAACAAACAAAAACTTGATTCATCGGCTTCTCTACTTCAAATTGGTCAACATCAATTCGTAGCTAAGATTTCGTTTTCCATCGATTTCGGGTTGTGTCTGGCATCGTAGCGAATTGATTTGGAAGGTGACAAGAAAAACTCTGATTGTGTTCAATGAGTTTAAGCAGGCCTCAGTGGAGGAGTGACGGCTAGGTAGAGGGAGGGCCGACGAAGCTGGGGAGGGTGCAAGTCCCAAGGTGTTCATGGGAGAACTTTGGGATGAAATTGACATTTTTTGTAAAATTTGAGTATAAGTCGTAATTTTAAAGATGGATAATTCTGTCATTTTAATAAGGTAACGGTCATTTTAATGAAAAAACTAATTGATGAACCAAAACAAGACAAAAAACTAAAAATTGAGACTAAAATAAAATTAAAGTAGGATACATGTTAAAGTTATTGACTAAAAATGTACTTTATTCCTAATTAAATACTAGCAGAGGTATAGGTCCAGTGTTATTCTTTATATGTTAGGGATTTTATAGCTTAATGACTTCAATGAGGAGAATGATGCAGCTGTTGCTCAAATGAGCAAGCATTACAAACTGAAGCAAAGAAAACTCCAGAAAATTGATGACATAGTTAATCAAGAATACTGAGCACTGATTTTGGTAGTATTACAGACTACAACTGGTTGAAATGAGCAAACATTACAAACTAAAGCAAAGAAAATTCTAGATAATTGAAGACATAGTTAATCAAGAATACTGAGCATTGATTTTTGTAGTATTACAGACTGCAGTTGTTGCTGAAACATTACAGAGTATTGATGATTTTATCATTGTTGGTAGTATTATTTTGTATGATGAGAATTAAATTGTGAATACAAATGTACATTTGCATGATTTTGGTAATGATTTTATTTGGATGACAATGAATTTCTCACCATTGATTAGAAACTCATTTTATTAGACAACGGGGATCGTCACTTTTAATTTCGTAGATCATTAGTTTGTCAGAATGTCTCATGAGTAACATTTTATCATGAACTTTGAAGAACATGACTGGGTAGCATAAATTAGAAACGTGGATTATCATTTTTTGTTGTTATGGAGCATTAAAAGTGAAACATCATCATGATTTTATATTCATATCATAATTAAAAGTATATATTTTTTTTTTAAAAAAACTGAATTTTTAATTATTTTATCTTTATTAAATTTTAATTCAAATATTAAATTTTAAACAATAACAAAAAAATGTAGTATTAATTGGTGAGGAAAGTATATTGGATTAGTGTAAAACTCGAAAACAAAAAGTACTAAAAAAACACTAAACTATCACCTTGTCACGAGCCACTCAACTATCTAATAGGGCAAATAAACCATTCAAGTATCCAATCTGTATCATTCATTTTGGCCACTAGAAGATTGTTCTGCCTATTTGACAATTAAATTTATTGGTAAAATTTCGCAACTTTTTCATATCCTTTTTAGTTTATACAAATGAAATCTTTTATATCTCTTATTCTTTTATCCACACCATCTTCTCCAACCTCCTAAACTAAAAATATCACTTTCCCACTCCTAAACTAAAAATATCACATTTTATATCATTTTTGTTCAAGACGAGAGACGTAGAACTCGAGCCCGACATCGGTACCAATTTAAATCGGTGATTATGAAGCAGATTTGGAAACTTCCGGCCAGTGACGGATCCATGATTTTTTGGAAGAGGGTCTGTTCATATATTTTAATGTATATTATTTTCTTTGTCCGAATTTTTTTGTAACATTTTGTTTAAATTTAGGGATTAAAGTGAGATTTTTTTTACTTTTAGCTTCCTAATTCTACCTTTTTTTATTATTTATATTGTACGATGTTGTTAGATGTATAAACCAAAAAATAAATACTAAAATTAATTATATGAATGAATAGTTCAAGAAAAAATTCAAATCATTAGAAAATTGAAGAGAAAAAACATATCTAAAAACTAAAAAGATCAATATTGACTATATTTTATCATTTTTTATACATCATTCTATATTGAGAAATTCTTAAACCGAATGAAATATAAACTATAGAAATAATATCAAAAAAAATAAGAGATCAATTACAATTTTTAAGAGATTTTATCAATAAATTATATATTAAATATATATATTATTACGAAAAAATGGATTCGTGGACCCCATTGTTCAATGTAGGTCCGCCTATTCTTCAAGGGGAGGATCAAACTTGTTGACCTTCGCCGTCAAGCTTACTCCTCAAGAACTCGAAGCGGCCCTCTTCGCTAACTCCATTGTGACCTCCAACGTGCCGCCAATCTTCTGATTGAATAGTTCATGGGGTTGTTGTAGATCTTCCGCCGGATGATGAAATCGCACAGCTTCGATGGCGGGTCTAGACATGAGTATACGATGGTTTCATCCAGATCCAGAAACACAACTCGATTTTTTGACTCCGATCCTGATTTTTTTACTTCGATTTTTTTCATCCAAAAATTTTCCTTCTAGCTTTTAGTCTTTGGCTTTCTATTAGTTCAGTTTCAACAAGAAAAAATGAAAGAGGTTTTTGTTCTTAATCTGTATTTGATGATTTTTAGTTTAGCTTTCCTTTTTTCTTTGTTTCTTCCTTCTCCTTGTTAGCTCATTTGTTGCAGCTTATAAGGTTTGATTTGTTAATTCATTCGTTAAGGCAAAAGTATAAGGTGGCTAGTTGATTTGTTAGTTCTTCTCTAATCTCTTAAACTAAAAATATCCATATCATTTTTCCACTCCTCTCACAATTCACCAACATAGAAACACCCATCACTTGAACAATAACCCAGAGGAGTGGGGAAATGATTTTTTTAGTTTAAAAGATCGGAGAAGATGGTGTGGATGAAAGAACAAAAGATTTAAGGTCTTGCTTTTATAAAGTAAAAAGGATATGGATAAGTTGTGAAATTTTACCAAATAAATTTAATTGTAAAATAGGCCAAACAATCTGATGCTAGCTATAAAGCTCCTTAATTAAATATAGCTAGTAAAAATAGAAAAAGTAGAAAAAAAATTAATCTAACAATACTAGCTATTACACTATTTAATAATAGTTTTTGCTATATGACTCTTTAAATTTGGGGATGAAGAGAGGGAATGTTAAATTTATTAATCAAATAGTAATAATAGCTAACATTGTTATGATGAATTTGTTAAAGTCACTAGCTAAAATAACTTTTTGGTCATTTTGGTTAAAATTTCACAAAACATTAGTTAGTATTGTTGTAGATGCTCTAACTGCTAAGCAGCCAAATTGATATAGATTTAGTACTTAAAAGGTTTATTCGGCCAATTAGATAGTTCAATGGCTAAATCGGGATAACGTTGATAGTTTAGTGGCTTTTTAGTACTTTTTGCCAAACTTGAATGTGTCCAGTAAGAGCGGCGGGCTCACTGTTTTCCAGTCGCCATGCCTACTACTGTCATTCTGCTTTCCTTCACCAATTTGGCAGTGACCGTCGCACTTCCAATTCCAGTGGCAGCGCCGGTGACGGGGCCTCTCTCGGTTGGGAGCATCGTCTACGGGGCCGCGACAAGGTTAGTACCTGATTTTCTGCTCCAATTTCAGTCTCTTGCATTTTCCTATGTTCAGGAATCGAAGGGCGGTAGGTAGGACTTAGGAGTACAAATTAAAGCATGCGTTGTTCTGTTTTCATGTTCTATTTCCTTTTTCTCCTTGTCCAAATTGATGTTAGATTAGCTGATTATCTCATATCAGCAATTTCTGCTAGTTGTTAAGATTATTGTTTGCATAAGATAATGCTGTTGCAGAAAGAAAGAATTCACCACACGGATGGATGCATATGATATTTGAATTGGATTCTAGTTCACATCAGCCATTATCTATTCCACTCCTAAAAGAGCTGCCTTGTTGATTCTTGAATCATGAGTGCTGCTCTTCTATCTCTAAAGTATGGATGTTGAAATTAATAAGCTCAGTACGAAGAATTGCTCGAAACAGTTTTCCCTTTACTGTTCTTGGGCGAGAGAGGAATGCTTGAGACACCTGCTTCATTGTTGGCCGGACTTTGGATCGGGTTTCAAGCATGCCATTGCAACCCCAACCACCACAACTATCTGCTGTTGAATCACCCGGTTTTCTGGAAGCAACACACGTGGGTCTAACACATCTTGCAACGTTATATCTTGGATATAATGAGAACCCGACCTTGATGATAATGATGTGACAAGTTCTCCCGGGTGCTTTCCAATCACTGTTTCTAATGCCAAAACACTAAAACTGTAGACATCGCTCTTCTCTGTGGCAACAAATGTGTAGGCTATTTCTAGAAAGTTACAATTCCAGGAAACATACGTGTGTATTAGAGATGTCTAAATAAAATGATGATAAGTAGATGAAGAAAGATACACACACACAAGCTTTACCTGGGGCTATGTAGCCGTACGTGCCTGCACGAATCGTTAGACTGGATGAGTCTAAATCAAGAAACCTTACTGTTCCAAAATCAGATAGAAAAGCCTCCCATTTCCGGCTCAACAAAACATTGTTACTTGATACATCCCTCTGAATGATTGGTTTCTTCCGGTCATGATGCAAGTAACACAAAGCATGTACCGTGTCTTTGATGATGCTTATTCTCTTCTCCCAATCTAGTTCCATGGCGTCTGTATCATTTCTCAGGGCACAAAATAAGCTTCCTCGTTCTATAAATTCATATATCAGGAACATGCATCGATTGTGCAAGCAGAATCCATGAAGCTTTATGATATTCTTGTGTTTGATCTCAGATAGGAACTTGATCTCATTTTTGAAACTATTGTCAAAGGCTTGGTTTTCAGCTTCTCGACTGTGAAGTTTCTTCAAGGCAACCACCTTACCACTCGGTAGTTGTGCTCTATAGAACCTTCCATATCCACCCGTCCCAATGCAATATCGGATATCAAAGTCCTTCGTTGCTTGTATGATATCTTCAAATGCAATCCTCCCATCAAATTTGTACACAGATAATATGTCCCCATTCTTCATCATGCTTGGTTCAGAGTTTATATCTTTCACTTTACACCTCCACCACCAAGTTAGGTAACAACCAAGAAAAGCTATAACGAAGAAAGTTACCAAAGTAGTTGAAATTACTAACATCTCCCGGTTGTCAAGGACTTTATGGTGATGGTCGTACGAAGAGCATATGGCACTGCATAAATAACCATTTCCTTCAAGTTTCTGGGAAAGAAGATTTGGACAAATTAGATCACCTTCGTGATGAACGCCATGGAGCCGAACTTTGTCAGCAGAGAAGTTATTGTGGGTAAGGTGCAACTCGTCTAATGATGATAAGCGTGTAAGTTGTGACGGTATACATCCACTTAGAAAGTTATAACTAAGGTCTACAAATTCTAAGTACTAAAGTGTGCTATTAATATTACGTGGAATTGTTCCTGTCAAATTGTTCAGTGAGAGGTCCAAATGTCGTAATGAGTTCATCTCCGCAATCTCTTGTGGGATCGTGCCTGCAATAATTTTGTGGGCTATGTCAAACACTTGTAATTCTGAAAGTTGTCTAATTGGCAAAGCTAATTCACTTGTGAGAAAGTTATGTGAGAGGTGGAGGTTCTGGAGCTCTGATAAAGAACATATTTCTTTTGGAATCCCACCATTCAAGTAGTTCCATGAGATGTCAAGTTGTCGGAGGTCTCTTAAGGAACCTATCTCGTTTGGAATGCTTCCGTGCAATTTGTTTTGCGAGAGGTCTAAATGTTGTAGTGAGATCATCTCCCGGATCTCTTGAGGGATTGAGCCTGCAACAAGTTTAGAGAAATTTTTTGAACACTTGCAAATGTGAATTTTGTCCAATTGAGAACGGTAATTCACCTGATAGATTGTTTTGTGAGAGCTTGAGGTTCTTGAGCTTTACTAAGGAACCTATCTCTTTCGAAATGCTACCATTCAAGCAGTTCCATGAGAGGCGGAGTTCCTGGAGCTCTGCTAAGGAACCCATCTCTTTAGGAATGCTACCATTTAAGCAGCTCCATGAGAGGTCGAGTTCCCGGAGCTCTCCTAAGGAACCTATCTCTTTTGGAATGCTACCATTTAAGTTGTTCCATGAAAGGTCAAGTTCTTGAAGCTCTAACCTAACTCTTTTGGAATGCTTCCATGCAGTTTGTTCTTCGAGAGGTCTAAATGTTGTAGTGAGATCATTTCACCAATCTCTCGAGGGATTATGCCTGCAATAAGTTTGTGAGTCATCTCAAACTCTTACAATTGTGAAACTTGTCCAATTCACAAGGGTAATTCACCTGTTAGAAAGTTTCGTGAGAGGTTGAGGTTCTGGAGCTCTGATAAAGAACATATCTCTTTTGGAACACTACCGTTCAAGTAATTCCGTGAGAGATCAAGGTTTTGGAGCTTTACTAAGGAACTTATCTCTTTTGGAATGCTTCCAGGCAATCTGTTTCCCGAGATGTCTAAATGTTGTAGTGAAATCATCTCCTCAATCTCTTGAGGGATTGTGCCTGCAATAAGTTTGTGAGAAATATCAAACACTCATTATTGCGAAAGTTATTTAATTGATAAAGGTAACTTACCCTTTATTTTGTTTTCTCTAAGGGTGAGGTTGCAGAGCTTTGATAAAGATCCTATCTCTTTTGGGATGGTCCCCCGAAGCCCTAAACGAGGAAGATAAAGGGTGGCCAGGTTTTGTATGTAGGTAAAGTTGAGTTTCTGCAAAACGCGATGTGGATTCATGTAGTAGAGGTCATGGAACATAATCGAAATGTTTATGATGCTTCCTTCATGGTTGCAGTGCACCCCGGACCAAGTGCAGCAATCCTGTGAAGTTGTATTGATTCACCATCCGCTGTCCAACAGAGCTTGCCTCTCGAGTTCTAGTGAGGGAGTTGCCTCCACTTTGGCTTCACACAGAATAAAGGTAACAGTACATATAACTAGTAAGAGTAATAATTTGAATGTTGTGGTCACCATTGCCGGTGTCAAGTGAGTGGCCTCTGCTTCTATAGATTTATGGTCATCTCTTTTATTAATAACAAAAAAGTAAAAGAAGATATTTGCAGTATGTTGCAACTTGCAAGCTACTCCAATTTCCCTTTTGTACAAGTAACACTTATTTGCAATGCTATTCTAAAATTCGATTTATATACGTTAGCTTAAGGATAGTAAATTTACTCAATTTGAGAATGAATCATAGTAATTCTTTAGTCACAAAACGCACCAATTAATACGCCCTAAAATCTTTTGCTCGCATCGTAGGTGGTAGATCGGCGTATTAGTACTAGCGCCGAAGATAGAAAATGCATACATTCAGGTCAGCCTGCCCAGAAGAGACTGAAAGACATCTTTAAGGCCATCTACAGAGAAGGGGGCATGAAGGGCCTCTACCGAGGTATAGGTAAGTTAACTATATGAACAAGAGGGTCTTTATGTTTGAATGGAGTTTCTTTAAGGACTTGGCTTGTAATTTAAACTCCTGAGTTTTAATTTGAGCAGGCCCATCAATTGGTGGGGTTCTCCCTTATGCTAGTCTCAAATTCTATGCATATGAGGAACTAAGAAGACAAATATCTCAATCAGACCCAACCTCCTTTGGTGTTCAACTTTGTTGTGGAGCTTTTGCTACAATTTTTGCACAGACTGTCACATATCCTTTAGATGTTATTAGGAGACAAATGCAGGTAGGAGGTTGATTTTAATGTAAAAATCTGTTGTGTTTTCTTTTGGAATCAAATGATGATGATACTTAATTTATAGCAAAAAAAATTGTAGGAAAAACTAGAGAAAATATCCAAATTTAAAAAAATCATCATTGTCCTAAATGGTTTGTTCATACCATTTCTTGAGTGGAGAATCTAATTGTGAATATTTAGTTTGTTTCTCCCTTATTTAAAACCATTTAGTAATTACAAGTAATTAGAATATTTTCATGTGTAATCTGTAAAGAAAAAGATAAGTTTACATTTCAAGGATAGCCAATTAATTTGGTGATACTTTAGTTAGCTACCTAGTGTCATATGTAGCAGATTTTCTGTTGCAGAATGTATGTGCTTCATGAACTCAGACATGTCCATATATGGAATAGACAAAAGAGAGTATTTATTTCTCAGCACTTCCAATACAATTCTCAAATCTTACAGAAAACACAAATATAGTAAACATAAAAAACAATACATACACAACTCCAAAAAAAAAAAAAAAAACATACACACACACACAAATGTTTAGAGGTATAATAAAAACATGCTTTCTTATACAATCCTTTCAAGAATTCAAGCTGCTGCATTTACTATATGCTAATTGTTGATTTTGGCCAAGATTGTCCCATCATCACACCCAAACACCAGTCTGCAAAAACAATAATTAATTCAATCATATTCAGCAACATGCTTCCATGAGATATATAACCAGAAATTTCATTCTTAAGAAAAAGAAAACTAAAACATCAAAAAAAAATGTAATACTATTAATTATCTCACTTGTTGGATCTTTTAGAGTAGCAAATGGTCCAAACCCTCTTGAGACCATATTCCAATGTGGTTTCCAACCTGAAAATTCATCAAATATATTAATTTTTTTCTCATTTTTTCCTTCTATTCACAAAATGTATAGAAAATAAGATAACTGGCATATGAAGGATGGAGTACAAGAAAAGAAAGAAAGAAAGAAGGAAAAAAAGAAGGGATATATAATAATTAAGTACTGACTTGTGATCTGTCAAACTCCATAGCCTTATAGTCTGATCTTCAGAGCAAGTGAGAATCACATGAAGCTGGGGAATCACAAGAACAGCAGTGACATTGTTGGTGTGCCCTTCAAGACTCCCCACACATTTTCTGGCTTCATAATCCCAAATCTTCACACTAAAATCATCAGATCCACTTATCACATATAGTTTCTCATGATGATCATCACCTTCCGCGGTGAAGAAATCGACGCAGTTAACCCCCTTAGAATGCCCATCCAACGAAAACTCTGGTACCGGGGAACCGATCTTCCAAACCTGCAGCAGGGTAATAATCAAAGAAACTACTTAAAAAACGTTGTTTCTTGCATCACAAGCTATCAGATTAATTTGTTGTTAATTTCTTCACCTTCAAGGTACCATCAAGTGATGCGCTAGCGAAGATGTCGGGGTCCTGAGGGTTGAGGATCACTTGCATGACGTAGTGCAAGTGACCCTCAAAGACTTGGGCACAGGTCCAGTCCTTGTCCCAGTCCCAGAGCTTGATGAGCTTGTCATCCGAGACTGAGACCACGTATGGTAGCCTCGGATGAACCACTAAACTTCTGATATAGTCACTATGTGCTTCGAATTCTTTGATCATTTCCATGGTTTCGTAGTCGTAGATGCGGATGATTCCATCATCAGCTCCGGTAACGATCCAGTCTTTACCCGGTATGAACCGGCTCGTCCTCACTGCAATTTGATCAACCGGTTAATTAGATTGAGTGCGCCGCAAGGAATGTATGTTGATTGAAACTAAAGAAATTGAAGAACCAAAGTGTGCACCTGGTGATGATTCATGGACCTTAATGGACTTGACTAGTTTCTTGATAAGAGTAAAGTTAACAGAGAAAAGAAAGGAAAACAATTAGTATACCCCAGGAATTAAGTTTGAAGAATTAGGACTTAAAAAATTTACAGTACTCACCTGCAATTCATAATCCCAAATGCAAACTTGTCCAGTGTGCAAACTGGTTAAGATCCTACGTTGTGAAAATTTTCACATGATAATTGAAGAAAAATAATAAAAGGGGATAATGTAAACAAAATTGTAAGCTTTGAATATTGATTTTTTTTATTATTTTTTTTGCATAATCTAGTTAATATGTAGAAATTAATTACCATGGTTTTGTCAGATGCAGGTCGACAGATTTTACTCTTTCCGAAGGTAACACGACCTCTTTCTGCAAGTTAGCCTACAAAGCATATATAATAGGAATACATGTCAAGAAGCTAGCCAATGAATTTTAAATATTATAAAAAAAAAAAATATCTAGTTTCTATTTTAGGTTATTACAGTACATAAAAATATTTCCTCAAAAAAAAAAAAAAAAACTTTTTTTACAAAGTTGTAATTAAATATCTCAAATTTCCGTCTTATGTTCCTCCATTCTCACTGATGAGTTTCACAAATCAAACAATCAAATCGATTTTTCACTACTTTCATTCCACTGGAGGGTTTTAAAAAAAAAAACTAATAA
>JBBYHH010231625.1:0-13196 GCA_038382905.1 Daphne laureola
TCCCGAAACATATAATTTCATTTATCAGACTTTCATATACAATGTATTACAAGGTTCTGATAAATTTACAAACCGACAGCCGGGAAAATACATCGGAAAATGACATAATTCTGGGGTGGGTGTAACAGCCACCATTCTGACATCATCGCCCCCTCCCCGGACCTCTACCACACGCTTTCACCACCCCACCGGCCGGGAGGGGTGGTGACAATTGCATGTTCTACAACAGAGTCAATTTGTTTTAGGGATAGATCCTGTCTAAATTATCTTGTGGACTGTATGTGAAGTTTTGTTTTGATTGTTGTATGATGTGGATTTAGGATTAAAATTGGTAATTGAGGATGAAAAACTTCACATAAGAGGGTTAGAAAACTGAGTTAATGAAAGTTGTAGGAATTGAGATTTAGGCTCTGAATGGGAATTTTCTAAGTGGGTATCTAGTGCTTATATTCTAAGGTTGGTCCATTTAGAATGATAGTTATAGTCAGGCGCGTCAAAACTAGGTCATGGCTTAACTCCTTCTTCTGAGTGCAAGCTTAGAATATAAGTATGCGTGTGAGCAAATCTTAAGGTGGTTGAGCCGCGGATGATACTTAGACATATTTTTGGCTACACCATATTCATGGCCTATAGTCTCTCTCCTAAGACCCTACTTTAAGAGGTTAGACACCCACTCTCACACAAGTTAAAAATAGGTGCAAAAACAGAAAAGCTCCAAGGAAAAGAAAAGGATAAAGGTGTAAAAACAGAACAACACAATAAAAAAAGAAAATATGTGAATAAAAGGAAATAAAAAGTGTTGAGCAATGAGTAACCCACTTTCACTAGATACATCTCTAGGTTGATCAAAGTTCATTAAAATAGTAGTCCATGTCTTCCTTAGAAGTAATAAATGTTTGAAAACCAACGTGCCTCTTTGATTTGCATTATGCACACATGTTAAACAATTCTTCACATATGATTCACTTCTCCATTGTATGAATTAATGATCTATCTTTACAATGAGTGAAGCTTCGTTAAACATGTATATTTTTAGTCTTCACATATTCTCTGATTCTCTGAGTTGCCTTCAAACAAAAATATTGTTAGCTATTAATAATCTCAGTAGTTAAATTTTCAAAATCCTTATTTTTTGTTACATGCTATCGTTGCTATGGACTAGCAATAATGTGAGCTTAGAGGTGTTATGAGTGTAAAAACACTTACATATTTTTGAGGTGTTTAAGACACAATTGTTATCATTTATGCTTGATTTGTTACGACTTAGATGCATTTTACAGATTACTGTCCAAATCTTATAGGATGGACACTTTGAGGTGAAATTAGAGTAAAGGAGCGTTAATCAAAGATATGGGATGGAAATTATCAAATGAGCGGGACACAAGAGTTCATCCTGAACTTTAATGAAGAGTTGAAGTCTAAGAGAATTACCTTCTGGGCTAAAATGCAGAACTTATAAAGATGGACGGCTAAAACGGAGGTAAGTAGCACCACTTCAAGGTGTCAAAACGGAACCCTATAGTTGCACTTCACAACTGCGCTTGCATAAGGCTTGGCTCCATCAAGGCGTACCTCATCCAGACCCTGGCTAATCTCCACAGTGCCTCCAAGGCGTAATACCTCGATGCCTCAAGTGAAACCGGTGCACGTCACGATGCCTCCAAGACGCAACTCCCCTGCTCCTCATGTGAAGTTGGTGCCCTCTACCAGCACCTCCATGATTTATCCTAGATGCACCTCGAGTAAGGTGGTGCCTCCAATAGTGCCTCCACGAGCGCCTCTAAGGCGCCTGTCTTATGGCCTTGTGCAAGCAGGGCACACTCCACGAACGGTGCCTCATAACTCCATCAGAAATCTTCTCTCTCCTTATGGTTAGACATTCTTATCTGGATTTTGGGAGGTCTGTTAAGACCAATTTTCCCTAGTTCATGTACTCTTCCATGACCAATCTGTCTAGGGTCATTTTAGACATTAAGGAAATCCTATATATAGTTTTTTGGGTTTATCATTTTCACAAGCCTTGGGATCTATGAATTTGGGAGCATTTTTGGGAAGGATTTGAAGCTCACGCTTCAAAGAGTGATGTATAAACCTTCTCTAATTATGTTTTCTTACATGTTAATCTTTATAATTAGCATGTCTATTACTTAGTAGTAAATTATTATCTTCTAGTGTTTAGATTGTCTAGGGGATTATTTTTTACTAATATGATTATTTTAATTAGATATTGAATCTCTAACCTAATTTTATCATTTATCATGTTTGTAGAATTCTAGCCCTACAATTACATGCAATCTGGTAATCTGCTAGAACATCCGAGAGGATTTCCTGTAGGTTAGACTTAGGAGAATCAATTGGCGGGTTTTATAAGAATTTGAGAGAACCTTACTTGATTTGTTAGTAGCTATTGCTTGTTTATTAATTCCTCAGGGAAGTCGTTCCTAGAGCATGAGAGTGCCTAGTTGCGGGTTACCTAGTGAGAGGGCGGACGATTGTCCGAGAGGAAACCAAACCGACTTTCGTGCATAAATCTGATTATGGGATGTTAAACATAGATAATCCCTGAAAATAATCTAAGAAACCCTAGAAGAGCTTTTACCAACTGATTAAATCCCATTTTCAAACCTTTCTCTGATTCACCCAGATTTCTATTTACTTGTTACAACCAAACTTTCATCATATCGGTAGATAGTTTTACATGGACTCTCATCATATCGGTAGGAATTTCACTAGAATTGATATTTTCATACACTCTCTCTCTTGGGTTCGACCCTCATCAATTGAGCTTCTATACTAGGATAGATAGATCACGTGATTTAGTGAGGAGATATAAATAGTAAATTTATACACTGATCAGGTAGAAAATGCATCATTTGCACATTATTATCATTACTTTTATGCACTTTACTTTCAATTCTCATATCTGGCAGGTGCAATATATGGAGGTGTGAAAATTAGTCAATTGAGCACAAAAGAAGGTTCAAAATGATATTTTATGAGTTACGAAGCATTCAAGACCATCTCGGATCAAATTGGGGAGTTGGCAATCAAGTGAAGAGTTGGATAGGGCCAAATTGCACATTTTGGAGAGTTGAAGAACCAAGATGGAGAAAGGTTGGCGCCACTTCAAGGCACAAGTCTGGCACCTCAAAGTGGTGCCTCCAATACACCAAGCGCAGATCCAAGCGTACCCAACTAGCGCCTCCCTTGACCCTGGCGCAAGTACTTGCGCCTCCCAGACGGAGGTTGATGCGCCTCATGCATCTCAGGCGCAACTCCAAGGTGCACCCTACTCGCCTCATTCAGTCCAGGAAAAAGGAGATGCGCCCCCAAGCACATAGGGATGCGCCTCATAAAATCCCAGGCGTGAATCAGGGATAAATCTCGAAGGCACAAATCTAGGTGCCCCTCGAAGGCATGACAGCACTCCTAGGCATAACTCTTGTGCCTCATCATCCTGCCTATAATTTTCTATCTCCTCACAGATTTCCATCCTTATCCAAATTAATTGGCATTTTCAGACCAGTTTCTCCTTTCCTTTATAGTATTAGGTACCCAACCTGTTAGGGGTATTCTAGTACTTTAGAATTATTATATACAGGGCCTTAGGTTCAGATTTCATAGAGTCGGATACACTAGAATTTTGGGTATTTGAGACCTACAGATTTGAGGGTGTTTCTGCTAGGGTTTAAGGCTTTCAACTCTAATTTCATGAGGGGTTGAAGGCCCTAACTTGCGGATCTTTGATGAGTGTGTAAATACTCACGTATTTCTAGGGTGTTTAAGATACAATTCTCATCATTTATGCATCATTTGTCATGACTTAGATGCATTGTATCTAAAATTGCTCATATGATACATGATGCATACTTTGAGGTGAAATTGGAGTAAAAGAGTTTAAATTGAAGGCTCGGGATGAAAATTAGCAGAGTGCGGAGCATCAAGGAATATCCCAGCCTACATTGAAGAGTTAGAGTCCAAGAGAAGTAATAATCAGGGTCAAAGTGCACTTTTCATAAAAGTTGAGGAGATAAAATGAAGAAGACTGGTGCCATTTTGAGGCGCTATTTTGGTGCCTCACATTCATGCCTCACGAAGGAACGGTGAAAGATGGAGGCAGATCCAAGCACAGGTTTCATTACCCCTTTGGAGACTAGGGTATAAGCACAAGCGCCCTAAACTAACGCCTTAACCAATGACTGGCGCAAGTCTTAACGCCTCCAAGGTGCAATCTGACGCACCTCATGCAATCCAGACGCAAACCCCAGGCGCGCCTTCAAGGCGGAAATCCCCCTTTCGCAAATAGGCATGGCGTAACTTTATGGCGGAAGTCATGCACCTCATATACCCGCTTGGAATCTTCTCTCTCCTAGCAGTTAGACATTCTTATCCGGATTTGGGGGCTATGTTAAGACCATTTTACCCCTGTTTCAGTAGCCTTTCATGACCAAACTGTCTAGGATCATTTTAGGCATTAGGGAACTCCTATATATAGTTTTTAGGTCTGAATATTTTAGGAGTCTTGGGATCTACAAATTTGGAGTCATTTTGGAAAGAGCTTGGAGGCTCAAACTTCAAAGAGGGATCTCTAAACTTTATTTAATTTTTTTTTTCTTTCATGTTAATCTCTGTGTTTATCATGCTTATTAGTGAGTAGTAGTTTATGATCTTCTAGGGTTAAGCTTGCCTAGCTGATTATCTATTCCTAATATGATTTTATGATTAGATATTGAATCTCAGAGCTTGTTTCATCATTTATCATGTTTGTAGTATGCTAGCTCTACAATTACATGCGATGTGGTAATCTGCTAGAATATCCGAGATGATTTCCTGTAGGTTAGACTTAGGAGAATCAATTACGGATCTTGTAAGACTTCGAGAGAACCTTACTTGTTACACCCACACTGGGAAATAATATTTGGAAAATCGAAATGAGGTTTCCGGGCCATTTTGCCGGGATTAATTTTAGGGCCAAAATGGTAATTCTGAAGAATTAAGGGTAATCGGGTAAATAAAATATGTTAAGTGTGAAATTGGATTAAGTTGAGTTAGAATTAATTCGTTAAGGTTAGTAAGTAATAAGATAAGAATAATATGAGATAAGTTAAATGGGTTAGTAAATTAAGTGAGGTATTTTTGTGTTGTAGTAAAGAAAATTGGTTAGTAAGTAAATAGGTAAAAATGAGTTAGTAAGTTAGTAAAAGTAAATTAGTAAAATAGGAGGAGTATAAGGGAAGGTTAGTAGTATAAGAATATAAAGTATATGTTAGTGGAATATATGTGTATGGCTAATATTAAAAAGAGTAAAGTAAAAGATGAAGGATAAAAAAATGAAACAAGATTAAAAAGAAAGAGTTGAATCGGCTGAACATGTGGGAAAGAAAAAAAAAAGAAATAGAAAAGAAAGAAAAAGGAAAGAAAATAAAATGGAATGGAATAATATATATATATATATATATATATATGTATTAGTATTAGTAACGAAATAAGAAAGAAAGGAAACAGCAACAGAATCGTACCTTCTTCATCCTCATCCTTTGCCGATTCGGCTCTGCTTATTTCACCTCCATGCTTCATTTCTTCACCAAAAATATTTTTTAGAGAGCTAAAATTACTTGGTTAGTGAAGATTCATGAAGGATTTGCTTAGAAATTGAGCTTCGAAGCTTGGGAATCATCTATTTTCTCCTTCATGGTGCAATCCGAAATTTAGCAGCTTTATGTGGGAACCATTTCTCACCATTTCCTTGAGGTATGTTGTTAATTAGGAAGGTTTAAGGTTTGTTTAAGCTTCAATTACATTATCTATGCAAGTTTAGTGAGAAAAAGTAAGTATTTGGATAGGGTTCTTCGTGACTCAATTTTGAAAATTGGGGGAAGTTTGATGTGTTGTTAAATTATTGTTCTTGGGTGGTTTTGGAGTATATTTTATGCTTGGGTTGTGGATTAATTCTTGGTGAATCATGGTGCTAAGTTATGAGGCATAATTTGTGGTGGAGACTAAATTGTGGGAATTAAATTGGTGTGATGGTAAAAGTGTAATCTTGGTGTGTTAAGGAACAACTTTGATGAAGGAAGCAAGATGAAATTCATCACCTATCTAGGTGACATGTGAGGGGCCGAATTTATTGCCAATTTTAGGAAAATATTGTAGTTGGATTGTTAGTTGGTTGGAGTGTGTTTATGGTGTTTTGGAGTGTAAAATTGGTGTGGAAAGCATGAGAATTTTATGGTTTTGGTAGGAGTATTTTTGGGCTGAAAATGGTGGGTAATGTGGAAGTGTTGGAAATTGTATGTTAATTGGTTGGTTGATGTTTATTTGGTATGTGATGTGTAATTGGTGGTTTGGTGGAAGAAGAAATTAATTTGGAACATTTGTTAGGTTGAGGCCAAAATTTAGAAAAGATTCTAAGTTGGATGTGTGTTTGTAAAAGTGTGTAATTGTGGTGGAAGAAAGCTTATATAAATTGGATAAGTAATTAGGTAAGGTTACGAAGGAAATTGGTGAGATATGGATGAATATTGGGAATGGGCTGAATTGAATTGGTAGAGGAAAGTGGTGTGAATGTGTGTTAGATAATATGTGTTGATGTGGAAAATGTGTTTAAGGATATAAGAAAGAGTATGGAACTTAGTATGAGAGTTTTGGACACTTTTGGGCAAAGTGTTAAACTTGTAATTTTGGAAAGTGTTGAAAAGTAAGAAATGAAACTTAGGAAATAATTATGTGTTGAATGTGTAATTAATCGGTATTTATTGTGGGCTGAATAGGACGTTCAGAAAAGTCAGATTCTGGGAAATTTGCGCGGAAATTCTGTTCTGCTCGGAGATACTAAGGTAAGGGTTTGACTTTTCTGATATGCACTCTGGTTTACCGGTATGTATATCTGTTAACTTAGAACTAGTACCCGGGTCAAAGGTGGGGCCCAGTGACCCCTGGGGCTAGTTACGTAGTAGAGGTAATGGTATGCAGGTTCGGAGTTCTGGCAACCCAATCATCTGATTGGGGATCTCTGTATCACTCTGTGATCAGAGACGAGGATCTGCAGTGCCTTGATATTTGATCGGCACTTTCTGACTTGAAGACCTATCTGTTTAATCTGTTATGTCCTAGCGGTTTTCCGTAAGGGGATGTACACCCCTGGCTGGTACCATGCCTCTGTTCTGTATACATATTTGTTCTGTCCAAGTGCTCCCTTCTGTAAAAGGCCTTGGGGGCCGCCAAATATTGTTCACTTCTGTGTGATTTATATATCTGCATCTGTTCTGTTCTTTGTTGCAGGTAATCTGGCAATGTGTTCCTGCAGGGCGATGTAATTTATGTATGTATGTCTGTGTGTTGTGTTTTATGTGTGGCATATGTATGAAATGCACTAATCTGTTTTATGCAGGAATTTGTTCGTGACATTGCCCTGTGGGACACACCTATGGAAATCTGGTTGCTGTGCACAAACTGCACAACAGCGGATCTCTTTGCAATACAAACTGTGCCAACCCTTTTGGTGCAGGGCTAACGCTCTTTGCTAACCATGTCTTTACAGGATTTTGTTTTGTTTAATACCATTACCCCTTCCGCTGCCCTTACTGAATACCTTTCGATGACTCACCCTTATAATTATCATTTTCAGGAAGTTCGGGTTCGCAACGTTTGATGTTTGGTCAGCTTAGTGGGTAGGTGTTAGTAGGAGCAGTAGCAGCAAGAACTAATATTGGTCTGGATGCTCGTGACGGTAGGTTCACTTGAGCATAGTAGGTTACTGGCTCTATAGGAGTAGATTGCATTCTGAGCATATAGATATGAAAATATGTTAGGATCATATACGTATATGTTTAGTTGTTCGGGATCATTTGTATATGTTGTGTCATTTTGAATTATCTATCAACATTGTTTAATCAGAGAGTGTCTCCTTTCTGGCACACCTGGACCGAGCTGAGCTTGGATTGATATATGTATATATGATCTGCTGCATGTGACATCTCTTTTTTAGGTGTGTGGATTATGTTTCGGGATTAGTTTGGTCGGTTGAGGAAATGGATGGAAAAGTTAAGCAACTAAAGCTGATTTCAGAAAATTTTTATTTTTTTCCAAACTTCCGAGAATAAACTGCACCTATTGGCTTTGTGGAAAATTCTTAAAAATGTTTGTGAACATAGCCCTATGTGTCTAGTATTTTAAAAAAATTACAGAACGTGTTTTGGATCTCTGTGGAATTTATTAAAAATGTTTGACTGATTGGAGGTCTGCTTTGAACATTTTGTAGAAAAATCTGAATTTGTTTCTGCTTGTGTTAATTTGTTAAATGCAGGATTTTGTCAGGTTATGGGCTTAACCCACCACGATGTGTTGGTTTCTAATTGTGGTATGGTTTGGGGAGAAATCTCACCATCGCCTCCTCCCTCTGCGCCGCTGTGCCATGTCTCCGATATGTCTGGCGGAGGGGGGTCGTAACATTACTTGACATTTTGAGCACGAGAGTGCGTAGTTATGGATTTCCTGGTGAGATGGCGGACGGTTGTCCGAGAGCAAACTAGACCAATATTTGTGCATACATCTGATTATGACATGTGAAGTATAGATAATCCCCGAATATACGCTAAGCTACCCTAGAAGAACTTTTTCCAACTGATTAAATATCATTTTCTAACCTTTCTTTGTCTGGGTTGAATTACAAATTGCCTGCGTTAACCTTTTGAACTATATCATATCGGTAGGTAGTCACACAAACTTTCTCATATCAGTAGGTAGTTCACTTAGAATTTATAAATTCAACCACACTTTCTCTTGGGTTTGACCCTCATTATTTGAACCGCTAGACTAGAATTGATAGATTGTGCGCAATAGTGAGGAATTATAAATATCAAATTTGTCACCGATCAAATTTTAGCACCGTTGCTGAGGAGAGTTTTGGTGAAAATTGAACTTCTACGTGGAGATCCCAATTTGTATGAGAAGGAGGCCAGTTTTTCCAATCATTCCTCACGATCCTGAAATCAACCGAACCTTACGGAGGATTACGCAACGAGCTAGGATGGCTAACCAAGTACCCCCGATTGGCAATGGTAAGAACGGAGGAAATCCACCAAGGAATGGTAACGGTCCAGATAGTCTTGGACAAGTGTTGGATGATCAAAATCAAGGCAATGGTGGAAATGGTGCGCCCAACATGAATGCTAATGAAATACCTGTTAATGGAGATGCCGCCAACATCAACTTACCGCAACCAAATGAAGTACCAATTAGAGGCAATCAAGCACAAAATGGACCACAAGTTGAATAGAGAAGAGGACCGACGTTTTCTGACATGTTTGCCCCGAGTTTGGCGAGCTGGAGGAGAGATTGATCCACCCTACACCAGTGCATCATGACTTCACAATTTCCGGTCATGTACTTACCTACGTGGAGAGGCATTGTTTCCACGGGCTTGTAAATGAAGATCTGAATGAATACTTGGATCAATTCTTGATCATCTGTAACACTATAGAACTGTGTGGAGTATCATAAGAATCCAAAAGGATAAGACTATTCACGTTCTCATTAGATGGAGGAGGAAAGCATTGGTATAAGACTCTCGATCTAGAGAAGATAAGCTCTTAGGTAGACCTCTAACATGCATTCATTAAGAAGTACTTCCGCCCTCAAAAGGCATTTGAACTTAAGAATAAAATTATGTGATTTAAATAGGATCCAGATGAGATGGTAGCACAGTCTTGGGCAAGACTGAAGGAATTAATCAAAATATGCCCTCAAGCAGGAGTCATCCATGACTACCAAGTCTGTCTATTCTATGAAGGACTTTCTAAGAGAACCAAGAGGCATTTAGACACCTCGACTGGTGGATGGTTTATGCAAAAGGAACCCAACGAGGCTTGGGACGTACTTGAGTTATTGGAAGTCTTAGAGGAGGATCACACTACTAATCATAGAAGAGAAGCAGGCTGAATAGGATGCAGATTATATGAAGTAGATGCTAAGACATCACTACAGGCACAAATGGAAGCCCTAACTTCCATGGTCTCAAAGATCATGAAGAACCAAGCCAACCAAAAGAGTCAGAAGCCAGTTTTAGCAGCAGAACACTTTCAAGAAAACAACGAAGAATGCAACTTCATTCAATACCCATCTAACAAAAGACAACATCAACAGGGTGTAGGATTTTATAACAAATCTAGACCCTATCCCAACCCAATCTATGGAAATTCAGCCCCACAAAACACGAACTAAGGACAAGCCTCTAGCAGTGACCCAATGGCAAGGATGAATGCTATGTTTCAACAACTCATGCAGAATCTCAACAAGGCCAACACTACAAATGATAAAACGTTGATGGATGTCCATAAGAAAATGGATGGTGAGATGGCCAACAGTCGTGCTTCCTTTCACAACCTGGAGACCCAGATTGGAGAACTTGCCAACTCTCTCAAAACTCTGAAAAAATGGAAATTCCCATCAAATACTGAGCCAAGCACTCAGGAGCACTACAGATGTTGCCACGCAGTCACTCTATGAAGTGGGAAACCTTTAGTAGAGAATGATAAAGCGAAGAAGATAGAAGGGGAAGTGAGTGATAAGAATAGGAACAAGGGGACAAATACAGTTCCCACTAGATGAGTAAGCTCCGAGGGAACCTCTGGAAGTCGAAACAATGGAAAACATGCACCACTCTCATTCGAAGTCATCACTTAGCTACCTTATCCCCAAAGACTTCAAAGGAAACACGATGCAGAATACTTCCATAAATTTCTAGAAGTATTCAAGAAAGTGGAAATCAATTTGCCTTTCTTGGAAGCCATACGAGAAATGCCTAACTACGCAAAATTTTTAAAATATTTGCTGGTAAAGAAGAGGCGATTCTTAGATAATGAATTAATTGTTATGAAAGAAGATGCAAGCGTAGTCATACAGAAGAAACTCTCGACCAAGCTCAAGGATCCAGGTACCTTTACCGTACACTATGACATCGGACCCTTCCACTGCGACAAAGCACTATGCGATTTAGGAGCGAGCATCAATCTCATGTCATGGTTCTTATGTTAGAAAATGGGTTTGGGGGAGGTTAAACCCACTTCAATCTGTCTTCAATTTGCTGATCAATCATTTGCTTATCCGAAAGAGATAATTGAAAATGTCATTATGAAAGTCGATAAGTTCTACTTCCCTATAGATTTTGTTGTACTCGACATGGATGAAGACACTCAAATGCCTATCATATTTGGCAGACCATTTCTCTCTACTGGGAAGGCAATGATTGATGATGAGAGAGGATGCTTGACACTCAAAGTAGCCGATGAAGAAATCAAATTTAACCTCACAGACACTATGAAAGTCTGTAATGGAGAACTAGTCGAGTGTTTCGGCCTCGATCAATATGAGATGAGATTGAGAAAGGAGAAAGAAATAAAGGAGCAGGTTGAGAGAGAATTCAAGGAGAGGCAACATTTGAGAGAGACACATCTACACCACCCAGATGATTTTTCTTGGAGAATCGCACAAATGAAGGATGAACAACATGCACTTCAAGGGCTTCAAGCTCTTTCGATTGGTGAAGGGATGCGGACTAACTAGCCCCTCACCGATATAATGGATGAAGAATGCTCCATTAGTGAGGCCCCGGGAGAACACTTGAATGATGAGAATGATCAACTACAACCTCTTAAGGTTCACACAGCTTTTGAGAGCCCGATTCAAGAATTGAGTACCACCTCTCCAAAAAAGATGAAGGGAAATTTTTGAAAGATAATTGACATGAGACAACTGAGAGACAAGCTCGAAGGCATCCCATTCATCTATGTTTGGAAGCTTAATGAGAGGAAGTGGTGAGTTCGGTGACCCCCTGCACCATCACTCACCACGCAGGGCCCTCAGCCCCCCTCTGATGATACTACTTGATATTATCACTGACACCTAGCCAATGGCTAAAAATGTGGGGCTTGTGGGAGGCACCCCAATGTTTTAAATATTTTAGTACATATTTATAGTTCTTGTTAATTTTGGTATAAATAAATTCTAAACAATCCAACTGAGCCAATTGATAAAGCACAAAACATCAATCATCATCACACATGAAAGACAAGGTACCATTTCAGTTCTATCACATTTTTGAGTTTTATTATGCCATTAGAAGTTGAAGAGTTATCTTACATGCCTTGTATCTTTTCTTAAGCATATATGCTGAATGTGTGATGTCGTTTGATCCAAAAGCATGATATGATTAACTTTTTCCATGAATCATGAGTCGAGCATGCACTTTTAATGACTTGAGAAAATGTGAATTGAGTTTTATGCATTGTATGGCATATCATGAGAATTTTTCTACATCACACTTGTACATACATTATAGATACACTTAGTGTGATGATATGTTGACACTTTTATGATTGCTTCATGATGTGGTTTGATCTGAACATGACACTTTGACTCAATCATCATTTCGCATATTTCTCATACTTATGACTCTCTTCCATTCCTGAAACATGCTTGGTGTGCTTCTTCTACAGTGTGATTTTCATGAGTTTCAGTTGTACACCTGCATGCCAAAATCCAAGTTGCACAGAATGTCTTGAGTGTGGAATTTGTAAATATGATTTTTGATGAGTCACACTCCATACCTTGTACTAATTGTTGAATCATTAGGTATGTTTATATGCGAGGACATTGACCAATTCTTCAGACTTTGCGGAACATTGGGAGCACGCAGTAGTGTCCCGCACCTTAAATGCATGAAGGGGGCCTCTTGGGCCACTAAGTTATAATTCATGATTCTCCAAATTATTTATATCCCGTACCATCACATGAGGACATGTTTCAATTTGAGTTTGGGGGGATTTGGCTGTATTGAATGGAGTATTGAATGAGCATGCCTTTGATGAAGTATTGAGTCCTAATCATCACCCAAGCATCTAGTTATATCTTAGAATTTTTTTGTTGTTTAAAATACAAAAGTCAAAAAATTGAAATTTTTTAAGGCGGATTGTTTGCAGAATATCATAGGTATGTATGTTTTCGATGATAGAATTGCATATTCCATAGCATAGTAACTTTTTGTAGGGATGGATCATGTCTATAGTATGTTGTGGACTGTATGTGATGCTTTGTTTTGATTGTTGTATGATGTGAATTTAAGATTAAAGTTGGTAATTGAGCATGAAAAACTTCACATAGGAGGGCTAGAAAACTAAGTTAATGAAAGTTGTAGGAAT
>JBBYHH010231733.1:0-13196 GCA_038382905.1 Daphne laureola
TACGCTGAATTGGGTTGCTAAGGTAACAAACGAATATTCTATGGCAATATTTTGTTTTGTGATGGTGAATTATCCTTTGTGAACTTTTTTTTTTTTTGTTGAATTGCTGTCATTTCATTTCATGATATCAAAATTTACAGTGTTTAAGCAGGACTATTATAAAACTAGTCCTGCTGCTCTCAGCTTCTACCCTTCTGTACAAAAAATCTCCCCTAGGTCCAAACTTACTAGATCCAAACTTTTATCAGGGATGTTCCAATAGAAAATCTGGTCAAACTGGTGAACAAGTGGGAAATGCTTTCAGCTGATGTTACTGAGGTAAAAATTTCTTAGCTTTTCCAAGGATTGGAAGCTTTAAGACATGGTAATTGTATATTAGTATATAATGAGTTTTATTTACGCATGTTTTAACACTTTAATGTGCAGGAATTACATTGTGAAGGTTTCTTACTAATAGCTAAACATTTTTGTTAACTGAAGTCTTGTTGGCAATACATAACTTTTGATACCTGTAATAATTTGATGAAGTGGTTGTTCTGCTTTGATTGAACTGGTCTCTATCTAGGGAAATGTCACTTCCTCTGTCCCTTAATTTTTTCAATATATCGATATGACGGGGATTAAGGTAGATAGAAAGATGTAAAATTTTGACAAAATTACCCTTTAGAGATAGATTAGTTGATGAGTGGTTGAGTGGGGTTAGTGATGTCAAATTAGACAATAAAGAAATAAGAAGAAAGATAGTTGAAGGGATAAACTGGTAAAACTTACTTGGAAAGATTTATAGTACTTAATAAGAAAAGGTTGCAAACATTTAGGGACATCTCAAAAAGGAAAGTGTTGCAATAAAAAAGGGATAGAGGGAGTATTTATTTAAAATCTTGTATTTCTTGAGGCACAATGCGGGTAAATTGAGGAGTTAATTGCAAAGAACAAGGATTATCTTTTCTTTTCTAATCATAAATAGCCAACTGACTACAATAAGGATTCACTGTGTAGTTATTGATAATGGCAGTCTCCAATTTGCTGTTCATTATCGTACTTCTGTGGACCACTGGCTGCTTTAGATGGGGACGCATATGTCTGAGTGGTAATTAAATGTCTTACTGGCTGTAGGGAGAAAATTGTTTATAAAGTTCTGTAGTAAAGTTCTATTTCTTCTAGGTCTTCTATTCCTTCTACGACTGTCTTATACCCCAATATAATTGATCCATTTTGTTTTTTAGCATTTAATCTATGATTATTTTTCCTTCAACTTTTAATTTATAAAGTCAAATAATTGATAGTTTCTAAATATGTTACTCCCCCTATCCCATAAAAGAAGATACAATTATTTTTCAGCATTTAATGTATGGTTTTTTCCCTTTAACATTTTAATATATAAAGTTCATTAATTTATATGCAAATGATAAATAAACATCTCTAATTCTAAATAGATTTTTTTTATTGAAATCTTCCTAGTGAAAATTTGAGTCAAACACAAGTTCAAAAGTCAAACATCTTCTTTTTCAGGACGGAGGTAGTTTTATAGATTTTTTTGAACAAATGTTTTCTGGAAATAATTGGAGTCAAACACAACATAGGAAGTCACATTCAATCAGAATAAGTTCAATAACAATCTAATTTTGTATTTTTCTGTTTAGATATCTACAAAAATGAAGAAGATACAATCTTCACTTAAGTTGGAAGAGGGAAAAGCTCCAAAGCAGGACCCGATTGAGAAGTCCAAGTAATGTTCCTACAATTTTCACTTTCTGATATAGTGTTGTTATTTTCTATTGGTTAATTTTCAGAACTTTTATTTCTTATTTTGGCAGGAAACATGCTGCTCGAAACCAGTTGAAGACTGAAATGCTCTTAAAACCACCAAATGAAAAGGCTGTCATGCTAGTAGAGAGCATAATTAGGTGGGAACAACGGTTAACCCTGCACCTTGTTTCATATATATACACGTCTTTCACTATGTTCTGATCTTTGTTTCTGGTTCTGAAGCCAAATAGATTATTTCTCGGAGGGGATAAAGCTTGGTGCAAAGACTCACTAATCAACATAGTCTAGTAATGTTGAATGTACTTATTAGGAAAGGAATTAGTCAACATAAGGAACCCAAAACTATGAGGACTAGGTGGTGGAACCTAAAAGGGGAATCACAAGGAGCCTATATTATAGAGAAAGTTTAAAAAGTTACTTTGATTAGATTTGGATACATATACCAACACCTGCTGAGATAAAACAATAAGCTCTATGTGAATCCTGTGGTAGGCGGCCACCAAGTAAGGAAACTTGGTGGAATGACTAAGTGTGATAGGCAAAAGACAAAAGGGGACTGCTATAATGATCTACCGAAGTGCCAAAGTGGAGAGACATTTGAAAGGTATAAGGTAACGAACAAGGATGTCCGGAAAGTAGTGAAGGAAGCTCATTCTAAGGGAACCCATTCTAATGGATGAAAATGTTTTTGTCGCTGTTGAACACTGATTCTTACCTGTCCTTGAACTATTTAAAATGTTGTTTACTCGTCTTTTCGATTATTGATGTCCTTCCATGACTAACTCTTGGTTTACACGTCAGCAAGAGTAAGTCTGAATACTCAAAACCGAATAAAAAATCAGAAGCAAGTTTTTAAATAGTTAAAGGATGAATGCTGCAACAGTCAATTCTCCAGGATGATTAAGCAACATCTGTTATAGTTTAAGAACACCTGTGCCATTAACCCGTTTTGGTTGATAATGCCAGTGTCATAAGTAGCACTTTCATATCTTTCTGATAGCGAATTATTTGTGAAACAGGGATTATATGCAACCTCCTGAATGCATAGCGTTTCATGAATATTCTTGCTTTAATGATGCTGTCGGGCTTCAAATGGTGAGCGGTTTTTAGATGTGATTCAGTTGATGAATGATTTAGAATTAATTCCAACTTTTGGCTGAAAAGGTGAAAAACATACGGAGTATATTTGGAGTTTTGTTTAACTCTTGTTTAAATGATGTGATATAAGTAAAAGGAATGGTCATCAGTTTGTGTCATTGGTATCATTGTTTTGGTCTAGTTTTGGATGCTCCTTTTAATGTCTTGGCATAATTTGGTAGTTATTTTCCTTAATGCTGTTTTTGCGACCTTTTTTTAGTTACTCTGCTGGATTTATTAGAAGGCATACGACATCACTGAAGCTTTTTCGTGCTTACTGTTTTATTATGATAAGTATTTGCTTAAGAATCGAGTAAATTTATTTTTCTTTTCCTTTTTCTTATGTTTAGTCACCAACAATAGCAAAATTAAGGTGAAAGCCTTGAAGACCATGGGTTAGTTACAGGGGATAATAAATTATGTTTTTCTCCAATAATTTCATCTTACTCATCACAGAGTTTTGGGGTTATAGAAGAAGTTGATATCTATGACTACATAGATTATACAGGAGAAGAATAAACGTTTAAACTGTTAGTGCTGATCTTATACTACATAAATAATTGGAGCTTTTTCTTTTCCACTTCTTTTTAACCTCTATGTTTGGTTGTTCAATAGTTTCACAAGTATAATTCCTTGGCATACGTTTTAGGCTTTGATCGGAGATCCAAGAAGGAGAATTCAGACTGATCTTCTTGAATCTCAGAAACTCCTCAAGTGCAGTTGTTGCAGCAAAGGTGGTAGTTCTCTGCTACCTGCAATGGATGATACATCTATACTGTGAGTCAATTTCTGGGCTGTTGCTGGATCTTGAAATAAACATAACTACTCCCTCCATCTCATTTTTTTCTGAAACATTTATGTGGAATGGAGATTAGGTCCTTAGAATTTATTTATATGTTCTATTCATGCCCTTCAAGAGATATTAGTATTAAAATTTTAAAATTGTTGAAGACCGTGTAAAGTGGATAGAAAGATTAAACTTCAGATGTGTAGAATTAAATATGGCTAATATGGGAAACTAATATGTAATGGTTATTAAAGGGGAAACATGTCAAAAAGTTTTAGACAACCCAAAAAAGTGAAGTGTTCAAAAAAGTATATGGTGGAATCGGTATTTAATAAAAAATGGTACTCTTGCGGAACCATGCTGTGTGGTTATGTTAGTTCCTTAAACTGAAATGATGTTGGAACTAAAAGCCAGTGTTAAAGTAGTGTTTTTTTTTTTTTTTTTTCTTTTATTTAATTTTGTTAATGTCGGTCAGAAGTAAGGCAATGTAAATCAATATAAAGCAGGCTAACTGTTTTGTGTTATCAGATGGTTCCCAACAAGTTCAAAGCAACTTTCTTCTTTAACTAGTAATCTGTTTACGAAATGAATTTTGATCATGGTGATAAGATGAACGTGTTCAAGATATTGATTTACACAATAAATTGATGAAGTAATAGGAGATATAGAGGCAGATTTTTCCAACACTCGCTCTAAAACTGGAGTATACATATCATATGCTCCAAGCTTGTTACATTTAGGGGCCGTTCGGTACGGGATACGTTTTCCCTCGAATGTCAATAGAACCAAAAGCAAAATAAATGGAAGTTTGTGGGATGCAGGTGCTGCTAAATGTGAGGTTCAATTATTTATATCTCATGGTTGGTATTTGGGATCGTTAAATAGTAGTATAAAATAGGTTGCATGTTTCCAGTAGTTTAAGTTAAAACCAAGTGAGGGTAATTTAGATATTTTACATATTTTCCCATATTAACGACTCTATACCAAACCTATACCAAAGCCTTTATCTTCTATTAGCCCAAATAATCTCTTTAACCAAACATTAGAATCTTGTATATCCAGGTATATAATCACCATGTAACCGATTCCCAGGGATCTTAAATTACTAGGTGATCATCCATGCACCGTACCAAACGGGCCCATAGAGTTAATCTGAGAGACCCCAAAGGTTTAGTAGATAAATCAACAAGTTGATCTTCTATTTGACATAAGGAGTCTTGATCAATCCTGTCTAAAGCTTTTCTCGAACAAAGTAAGAGTCCGCCTGTCCTCATGAAAGACTGTGCTAGAGGCAGTATGGATGACTGCCTGATTATCACACATCAACTCCATTGGGGTGGACTGCTTAAAATTTCCTCGAGGAGATGCTTTAAGCAGATTAACTCACATGTAGTATATATACCACTACCCTGTACTCAGGTTCAGCACTGGAACACACAACAACTATTTGCTTCTTATGTAGTACTCCCTCTGGCCCGTTTTAGTTGCTAGAATATTATGAGGGGAAAAGTGCCTGATAAATGAACATCTCTAGTTTCTAAACACATTTTTTTTTTGAATTTTTTTTAACGAAATCTTTCTAATGAAAATTTGAGTGAAACACAACAACAAAGGTAAAATTGTGCAACTAAAAAGTGACGGAGGGAGTATATACTTTTTTGGTTATCAGCCCCTCTTGGTTACTACTGGAAGGTTGGTTTTGTGGTTTGCTAGTGTAAGGTGTTTTGGTGATGGTGGGGAGAAGTTGGCAGAGGAGAGGTGCGACAGAGGGAGAGGTGTGGCAGGAAGAAAGATTAGCTTAGGGTTAAGGCTGCTGTGATACCATGTATAAGACATCTAAGGGAGAGTTGAGGGCTTGATACTGATTTAAGAACATCAATAACTATGGAAAGTTGACTCGACGAATAAGTAGGGAAACAGAGCAAAATCACTCTTTCCTATAATACACGTCGACTTCCTAACAAGAAAAAGATCAAGTGGTTTGTGATCTTTGTTTGTCATGATGGTTTGGGAAGGTATGACTTGTTTTTTATGAAGCTTCTACTCTGCTGACGGCCGAGACCTATACTTGTGATGGTGTTGGAAATTGAGCAAGCTCTACTTCTACGGTTAGGGTGGGTGATAAAAGTTGTTAAGTGATGACTTTAGATAAGTGTGTAGAGATGAAGAGACGGAGGCATGAGGAAAGAGAAGGAACTTCAGTTTGGCTGGGTGCAACTTAATGCAAATACCTTGGACTTCTCTCATCTTTTCTGTTCCTGATTTATTTATCTGAGTTTATAAACTTTATCATGTGCACTAATCTCTGCTTACCTCACTTGCTTATAGGTATAACTTAGTGCAAGAGCATGGCGATCAGATCAATCTCCATGATTTGTACCAATCATTCAAATCAATTCTCTCTACTAGCAGTAGCAGGAAACAGAAGATAAGGCAATCACCACTGAAGAGGAAAAGAAATGATGTGAAGGAATCTGAAAACGAAGCTTGCTTGCAGTATCCTTTTGCAGTTTGTTTGCTTTTTAGGACAAGCTGTTCATTGGTATGTTATATAACCCTATTAACTATTTGCACATGTTCTGAGTTTTTAATTTTAACCTTTTTTTTTTTTTTACTATAAATTTGACCTTTGTTTTCATTACACAGTAGCTTCAGAATTCCAAGTACGTAGCTTGCTTTTGATCGTTCAGTCTGCTCTTTTTTCCTTTATAGTCAATAAACATTTTTAATATTATCAATTTTCCTATGTCAATGTCAAATTGTATTTTCGATGCCCTATTTTGTTGGTTTTAAACCACTGGCTTATGTCCAATTTAATCAAACATATGATACTTATTTTATTTTCAATTTACCCTAAAATTGGATCGTTACATTCAAAAACAGTAAATTATTTAAATCTTGAATAAAATTCTAAATTTTTATTCATTTAAATGACTTAATCCAATGGAGTATTTTGTTTAAGCCATTTTTGGCTTAATCCAATGGATGAAGTCATTATGTGATTAAAATTTTGAAATATATTCTCAAGATTTAGTAAACTTATTGTTTTGGAACGTATGGAGCTTTAGGGTAAATTACAAAAGAACATATATACATATGATTAAGTTGGACTTAACCAAATAGGTCATAAAGGTCAATTAAGTTGCCTTGACCTATATTTGTATAGAGCGCGATTTTGCAGGGGTGTCACAGACCTGCAGATAGTGGGGCTTCTTCGACAACCCTCTAAGAGACGCCATGATTATGTCCAGAGGGTGGCCTTTGGACTCTAATACTTGGTGAGACAGCAGCGTCGTACCTCCGAGGGGTTGAGATGTTTATTCACCAAAGAGCTTCTATTGTACAGGTTCCATTGTCACCCTTCTGTTTCGGTACTGTACTTATTTCTTGGCACAGGTTTGAAGAATGGAGTTTAAGGATTTTAGATACTAGTAGAACATCTAATTTCCGAGAGTAATGTTGTGATGAACTGTTTTGGAAAGTTGAAATTGCTAACCAATATAAGTAAATTATTGTGCAACCATTTGATTCTTGTTTTTTAGATACTTAAAACCTATGATTCGTTGGAATAGATGGCAAGCTTGATAACCTTTCCTGGTCCTTCATTACCACCGTTTTTGGCCTTGAATAGAATGAATTTAATCTCATTTTCAATGCATTACAACCGTCACTTATTCAGTGATTGTAATGGGATTATTGAACCCTCTGAAAGAAACTTGGCAATGGAATCCCCTTTCCGCTCATACCTCCCTCCACAAGCATAACTTCGTTTAGTTTTAAAATTTTCCGAATTTCCTATATAGATTAATTTCAATAAATGTTTTAGAGGATGTTTGATTCACGGATTCTTAGAATCCATGGAGTGTGAGAATATAGAATGCGAATGAAAGAAAGTAGAAATTCATAGAGTAAGCATACTTAAAATTTAATATTTGGTGTATAAAAAAAAAAAAAAAAATCTAATATTTGGTTCAAACCTCATTAAGGATGATTATTCTTGCAATCTTGTGTTTTGTTGGGTGAAATGTTATAATTATGGTTACACTGTCTGTACCAAATGTATTGTCCCACTTCCTATGTAATTTGTGAAGGAAAAGTGACACATTTGGGATGGAGGAAGTAATATCCTCCTTGTAACTTAACCATCTTATATGGTGATCATGTGGCCAAGATCCATCCAATGAATGGATTTAAAGCTAAACATATGACCTAGCAAAAGAATCAAGGAACATGAACCTAAGTGTCCGAAGGACAAGAAGCCATCTGACCTATGAGATCACCTTGTCTCTCTTTGAATATCAACCTATATACATAATCATCATTCTGATATCTCACTGCCATCACTTTGAGTGATCTGAGTCTTTGGGTGAAAACGGCTTTACTAAATCCTTGAATTTCCAATCTCGGACCCTGCCTGCTTCCTTCAACAACACAGTAAGTCTTCTTTTCTCTCATCAATGTCCGGATTCGCAATTTGTAGCTTCTGCTCTCTCATATCAACAAAAAATTTAAACATCTCAATGGCATCATCAGTCCAACTAGGTTGCTGTAGACTCCCAAAGTTTCAGGGTGATGATGACCATACTCCAAAATGCTTCTCGTTTCTTCAAACTGATCTGCAGCCCTTGTTAGACCCATTTGGTCGATAGCAATCGCAAGCAGTGCTGATTTCTTCTCTCCACTAGCACAGATTTTTGCTGTTTCACTTTTGAAGGGAAGCAGTCATAAGAGTCAGCATAGCTTCCATCACTTTTGAATGCCTGTCTGCAATTGTGTTCTGATGATGGCCGTGTGCATCACGAAACAAGTTTAAGGCCTCCTTGAGCAACTTGACTGCATGATCTAGTTCACCCATGGACTGATGTATTGCAGCAATATCAATTAGGCCGAGCGAAGGGCGTTTGACCCACCCCGCCAAGGGTGGGTTTTTTAAGTGACCGTCCCAGGGCGGGTCAAGACCCATCGAAGCTAGGGTCCAAGCGGGTCTCGCGCGGGTATCATGTATCAGTTTCAAAAAGTTGAAGTTTTGCTTTCTACGTTCGCTGGCAGAGCCTCGCGTGTGACGCTGCTTTCAGTCCGACCTCCACGAAGTTGTTCTGACCTCTGATGTAGCTGCTCCAACCTCTGATGAAGTTGTTTGCGAGGAGGAAGCTACACCGAAAGTGAGTGAATTTCAATCCGACCCTCGCTCGCAGAAGAGCCTTGGTCGTGTTTCGTTTTTCCGGTTCTTCACTTGACTGGTTCTTTTGTTTTTCTGACCGGTTATTTTTAAAAAGCTTTGAGGTTAGTTTGATCTGCTCTCATACCTTGGCATCTTAGAAGTTTTGTTTCCATATGATCATGACCACTTTGTTGAGTCTGTTCTATTGATTGTTGATGCGTCATGGTTTGGGGGAAGAAAACCATATTTTGGCTCATACATATGATGGACATTGTTTTAACGAGTAAATTTCACCTACAATCCCATTTTAAGTTTCGCATTTTAAGTTTCGCTGATCATTTTGGTCTCATTTTAAGTTTTTGCCCTATTTTAGTCATATTCTTAAAATTTCTGACCCAAACGAGTCCTTTCAGTTTGTTTGTTCCGTTTAATTGGACAGAAAGCCATGAAAAGACGATTTTACCTCTTAAATAATTGCAATTCTGGACCTCACTGTTTTTACATTTAAACAAATTTACCCTCAACTTTTTATAGCTTCACACACACCTCAAATTAGCTTCACCATCACCAATGGAAGAGTTTGATTTTTGCCGATTGTAGAGACCATCACCCAAAAAAAAGAAAAGATTAAAACTTCCTTCCGACGGTTTCGTTTAAAGCTACTAGGAGATTAAATGAAAGTCTAGAAAGTTAATTTTGGTAAAGAGTAGCAAGAACATAGTTACCAGATTCGCGGTACGTTCCGATATGCGATACGGGTATGGGTACTCGATTCTTCAGTTGGAGAAGAATCGGACTTGTAGAGGTAGTCTCAATCGATACGTTGGATAATTCGATACGTTTTCCCGATTCGTTGGGTAGTCTCACTCAATATGTTTGATGATGTGATACTTAACTGCAGTGGCTTATTTGTATAAATTTAAAACTGTGAATGACTATTTTTCTAGAGGAAAAAATTAGAGGTCTAAATGACTTAGAAAAAGAGTTTAATGACTGAAATGAAAAAATGTAATTTTAGAGGACCTATTTTTATGAAAGATAAAATATAAATGGCTTGCTAGCTAAAAAACCTTGAAAATTTAAATTAAAACCCTCTCTTTTGGTCAGCCATGCACCTCCATGTTCTTCTTCGAAGCTCTGCGACTGTCCATCCATGATGTCCACGAAACTACAAACAACTTCAGCAGCCAACCCACCATACAGCCCTGCCTTCACCTTCCTTCCGGCCGCCCTATCTTCTCCTCCTATAGCAGATTCGCGGCTGTTGACGTATCAGTTCGTGCACCTACGACTAAGTACTGCGAATTGATACGCATGTACCGATTCGCGGAACGCAAGGCATTCTAGCGATAAATATGATCGTAATTAACTAATCAGTTTAAGCCACTAGTTTAGAAAGGCAAGGCTAGCAAGTTACTTACGTAATCAACTACTCACTAGTTAGCTACTCTTAAAGCAAACTAACGTGGCACATGCTTCTCAAGAATAAACAAAAGAAACCAAAATCAACATGCATCAGGACAACAATTCGGAACTTTAAGAGACAAACCCACTTGCTAATTTAATTCAGAATTAGTCAAGACAAATTAATCAAAGAAAGATTGAAAAATAACTCACCACCGTGGCTTATAGCCACTACCGTGTTGGCGATTCATCATCCTTCTTCGCTCAAATTTTAATACCGGCGACCACACCACCGAACTCACTCTTCACTGCCGTCCAACCCACCAGCTCGCATTGCCCTTTTCTACAGATTATCGGTTCAGATTTGAAGAAATACAACTTCACACCAGAAATTCCTCTCGCTCTCGCTCGCACTCGCTGGACAAGAGACCGTGTTTTCTCGGCTTCACCCTCACCATCTATTCCGCAATTAATCAAGCTCGGCGCGGAGGCGTCGGGAAGTGCACCGCCGGAGACAGGCTCGGCCTTGCTTTCCCTCTCCATCTCTGCTCGTCTCGATCGTCTCCAGTCCTTCACTCCAAAATCGTGTTTTTGTTCCTCCTCCAACCTCCAGTTCATCGAGTCTGAGTAATCTAGAAATAGGATGTAGCTTAGGTATTTACACAGTCAGTCCATTACTTGATTTAAAAGTGGCAAATAAACCCCATCTCCTTCAGTTAATTTCAATTTAGTCACTAATGCTTGTAATTTTGTTCTAACTTTATTTCTTTTCAATCAAGTCACTAAGCCAACTTTCTTCTTCCTCAAGAAAATTTCTCAATCTTCTGAATTCTTCCAGTTATGATACGTTCGGTGAGGATGGGTCATAACAGAAAGTGTGGAATTGGGAGGTGTGTGTGATTCAAGAGAAAGCTGCAATCAATCAGGTGGCAACCAAAGCTGAAAAGAAAAGAAACCAGCAAACAGGGCAGAGCAGTCGCAGCTAAAGATGAGGTGGAGGAAGAGACTTTTGAAAAAGAAATCATGGAGAAGGGTCCCACCACTGGGAAGAAGGTATACTAAGCTTTCAACAAACTTTACTCCAAGTTACACAACCTTATCTCATGCAGCGAGACAGCCAGCCAAAAGCGAGATAGAGCTCAAGACGAAAGGATCAAAATGTTAGAGGCACAGAACAGAGAGCTACAACTGCAGATTCAGGAGTCTGAGGCTAGATGCCTCGCGGAGGTGCAGAGATGAGAAGCATTTGAGGAGCACACCGAAATACAATTTGAAGACCTTCGATCATATGCTTTAGGGTTCCACAGGGAGACACAACACCTGAACCGCAACTTTCTCAAGGTCTTATCGTCTCAGATATCATACTATTTTTTTGGGGTATCTCACCCACCTGCTCAGCCCACCACCTCTCATCCTCTTTTTCCCCTCCCCGAGGCATCAGTTCCAGCTGATGTGTCATCCTCCTCTGAGATAGAGACACCAGTTTCTCCGACAGTAGAGCATTCTTCTCTCTCCCGATCTATTGATCTTGCTGATTCTATGGCTCACTCTTCTTTCGTTCAGACATACAGGCGAGCTGGTTGTTGAGTGTACAAACACAAACACATTTTTGTTATGTTTAAGGCATTAAACTCATCAATTTTGCCTATTTTCATCATTATTAGTGCACTTTACTAATAATTTCTGAAGTAATGTAGGTGCAACCATTTGGAGGTGAAAAAGAGCTTAATGTACACAAATTGATGATAAAAATGAAGGAGTTCAAGCTTTAAAGGTTGTTGGAAGAACCCAAGTGCACCAAGGAGGAAGATGGAGGACTAAAATGTAAAATGGTGGATTTTTTGGTAGTTGGCAGATGTTAGAGGTGCTAGTTTTCCGCCTGCAACTAGCGCCCCTACCACCCAAGGCGCCTTCATCAAGCGCCAGTTTAAGGTGCAAGGTGGCGCCACCAGGCGCTAGTCTACTGCTCTCCACCTTCTAGCTTGCACTCACGGGTTTCTACGAATTATTTTGATCTTATCCTCTTTTTATCACCTTGTAACCCCCATTTTACCCCTCGTAACTATGTATTTAGTAACTATAGGTTAAGGGTACTTTAGGCATTAGTTTTAGTATATATAGACCAACTTAGATCAGATTTCATAAGTTAGTTTTTTGGCATAAACCCTAGCTACGAAAATTGCTCTTGTGCTTGGGATTTAGGACCTTCAACATCAATTTTTTGAGGGGTTGAAGGGCTAACTTATGGAGAAGCAATCTATGAGTGAATTCTAGAATTTACTCTTTATATTTCATCATTTAGAGTGCTATCAGTTGTTGTCCATGTCTAATTTCAATAATAATAGAGTGTGATTAGTGTTATGTCTTAGTATGATCATGTTTAGGACTCAAGTACTCTATCTCTATGATTGTTCTTGCTTGATTTCAACCTCTTTGTGCGTTTTCCATCATAGTATGCTTTCTTGGTCGCTACTTGCACATGCATACCATCTAGGTGTTCGATCAAATGCCCGAGAGAGCTTTGATTGACATAGACCCGCGAGATTGATTGGTAGGTTTACTTGGAGTCTGAGAGGACCTGAGTAAATCCCTATTGGTGGCGTAGTTAGGCGTTGTAAACCTTGAAGAGATCACCTGTTACCACCACCCCCGCGCCGGACCCGGCAGAGGCGCGCGTGCCAATCGGGAACAGGGGTGGCGGGAATTGGCGAGTTGCCTAACCTTACTTAACTGACCTAAGGTAGGTCATCTCGGTAATAAAGCATTTACAACTTAGCACAGCGGAAATTTATAAAACAACTAATATGCTTTCTAGAGTAAACATGCATGCGACATTACAACTACAGAGCTCGCTCTAACATGATGGAATACCGAGTAGTCCAACAGGGTTGAGTCTACACGACTCCTGCTCTCACTGCTGCTGCTGCTAAACACAAC
>JBBYHH010231843.1:0-13196 GCA_038382905.1 Daphne laureola
TGCACCATGCTGCATTTTTAGCTCCCTCTGCTCAACTAGACCGTGTTTCAGGTGCTGCTCTTCAAATGCAACGAGAACTCCAGTGGTTTAAGGTATTTAAACGTTTCTTACAATAACTCACAGAAACATCATAACAGTAGTTCATAGAAGCTACCGCATTAGCATTTCAATACCCAAAGCAATGACATGAATTATCTAGTTCCTCATCCTTAGTACTGAAATCCAATATACATAACTAGGATACAAAAAACAGTTTCATCTCGATTACTCTTCATTTATCATCACAATTTTTGAATGTGAGGCTACTAATTAGTATTACTTTTCTAAGCTAAGTTTTTTTTTGAAAAATAAGGAAGTGGAGAGCATTGTGCAGCCAAGATACAAGGAAATGGTGAACAATTACCACAAAACGCCAAGAAGCCAGTTCTCGGACCAGCACAGGAAACTGGTGGATCAAGGCGAGAAATGGACAAAGGAGACGGCGGAGTCGTTCACACTGGTAGCGGCGCTGATAGTCACCATAATGTTCTCCGCCGCCTTCACCTTCCCCGGCGGCTACAACGACAACGGCGGCGTATACTACCTGCACCGCAACTCGTTCCTGATGTTCGTGGTCTCCGACGCGCTGGCGCTCTTCTCCTCCACCACCTCGCTCATCGTGTTCCTCGACATCATGACGACGCGTTACCGGGAGGAGGACTTCCTCCGGGCTCTGCCGACGAAGCTGATGATCGGGCTTTCGGCGCTCTTCTTCTCGATCGCCACGATGATGATGACGTTCGGCGTGACGGTGGTGATCATCCTCCGTGATCGGATCGGTTGGGTGTCGTTTCCGATCATGCTGCTGGGCGCACTTCCGGTGCTCTGTTCGCGATGCTTCAGTTCCCGCTGCTGGTGGAGATTATGTTATCGACTTATGGGCCTGGGATATTTGACAAGCCCAATAAGCCATTGCTGTCTCGTTTTTCTCGTTGTAAACGTTAACAAAACTCTGGGCTTACTGGGCTCAGTTCTTCGCCTGTATTAAACTGTGTTTTTTTTTATTAACGTACCACGTATGTTTTATTTGCCCTTTTTTTGACACATCCTTAACTTTTTCTTGAAGTGCACAGGTGAAACAAGTTCCTGAGTGTCACAGAACAATTAAAACCAAATTGACATGAAACGTGTAGGATATATAGAAGGTGCAGTGTTTATTTTTGTAGAAGGAGGTGGATGTATGTAAGTGGGATGAACAACAAAATTGAGTAGCTACGCGTCTAACAAAACAAAAACAAGAGATGACAAAAGGCATGAAGGTAGCAGACAAATGAGGATTTAAGAGAACATAGATTCATAGGAAAACAAAGTGCCTAGTTTTTGGCCTTTTTCTTTGATCCTTTTAGTGGGATAGGATTAGAAAAGACCAAAGTCAGAAACAGGTTCCGGAACTACAAAGGAAAAAAATGGGAAGAGATAAAAGTGTTGTACTTGTACTCACCCAACCCAAGAAAAAATAAGATAAGTAAGATGAGGATATTCTTTTTTATTCCTATTACAATCCCACAAGTTTCTCCCTCTCATCTAATTTGGCCCTTTCTCCTTTTCTTTCTTTCTCTCTCTCCATATTGATTGATTAGAATGTATAAATGGCCACATCCTGTCCTCATTCAACTTTAAAACTCACCACTAATTCATTCATCATTCTCAACAAGAAACAAAACCCACCAAATTCATTCTTCATCACCAGATGGGCAGTGTTGAAGAAGATGAGTTGGTTCAAATGGTGAAGGACTTCATGGAATCAGATTCCTCCCCGCCTGCTGTTTCTTGCTCTCACACTTCTAATTCCCACCGGATTAGATTCGCTGCTTTGCAGGTACAAGGAATATAATCTGTTGTTTTTTAAGAAAGTATTGATCTTTAGTTAGGCAGTCCCGTCTGGTTAAAATAACAAAGAAAGAGATGTAATTTGTGATGTATGTTGCAGGAGATTCTGAGAAATGGGACACAAGTGGAGAGGGAGGTGTATGAGAGAGTGTTGAAGTACATGGGGCAGAGCAAAAGAGAGGTTAAAAAAACAAGTGGTGATTCTCTCAAGAAGTGGCTTGTTATGAAGCTTAGAGTGGATGGTTTTAATGCCTCTCTTTGCCACACTTCTTTTGTCAATTCCTTCGGTTGCATGGCTGGTAACCTTCTTACTTATTACTACCACACAATCCAATTGTTTGCCTTTTCATGATCATGAATCCCAACTTTCAAACCATATCCCAAGTTGTTGTGTGGGATGCATGCAACTCAATACTGTCAATTTTCTGATAGACAATCAAGGAAAATGAGTGAAGTTTATGTTGTATGCTCTCCCTGATGTAATCAAGGAAACACTTTCTGAAGGAAGAAGCTTGATTAAGAGTTGGGTGAGAGAGAGAAAAATACTCCTCAAGGTCTTGTTTCTTTTGTATAGATTAAGATTGACTTTGGTCATTAACTTATCTTACATAAATTTTCATTATTACACCCTTCCAAACTCATTCACACCCTTCCTAACCTATTCTCTAAACTCTTTGAGTAAATGTATTTGTAAAGGTAAAAATGTTAATATTTCATTTGGGACAAAGTTTTTGATGTTGTGACAACACACTTAGGACGGAGAAGGAGCTGATAAAAAAAGATGTTGTTTCACAGGAGATTATGAATACATAGACATGGTTGTGACAGAGGCACAAAATGGTATTGGTAGCAAAAGGAGGGTAATAGTGGACACAGAGTTCAAGTCTCAGTTTGAGGTAGCAAGGCCAATCCAGGCGTACAAGCAGCTGATAGAAACTCTCCCACCCATCTTTGTTGTGAGTGAAGAGAAGCTAAACAAGATAGTTTCAATCCTGTGCTCAGCAGCCAAACAGTCCCTTAGAGAGGCAGGCCTTCATGTCCCTCCTTGGAGGACTGTTTCCTACATGCAGTCCAAATGGGTCTCAAATAAACACCCTCAAGCTCAGAATAGGGACAAAAAGGAGGATGGTGGTAGAAAGATTGGGAATTTAAGTAAACTGTTGGTTCATCCTCCAGATGCTTTGGTGATCAAGCCAAAGAGAAGGGGTTTGGGTGATGATGGTCCTTCTGGCTCTGCCTTGTCCAGTCAGTTCTCTAACTTGGGCATAAACTGTTGCTGACAATTTCTGCATGGCCTTGGTGGTGGCTCTGGCTCCCCAGTTTTGGTAGTTTGTTTGATCGAGTTTGCCCCAAGATTGGCTTGAAATTTTGTGCAGATCAAATGGTAGTGGTCAATATTTTCTTGGTTCCTTTAGGAGATTTTGGACAGTGGAATTTTAGTTTTCTTAGCTTCTTCTTCAGGGACTTGGCCATGTATTTGATGGGAAGGCATCGAGGATGAGAATGAGATTGCTAACAATAAAGAAACACTAGTAGATTATAGAAGTACATGCGTATGTAATTTTGTTTTACCGCATGTATCAATGAAAAAATATAAGGGTGCTACTTATCATATTTTTGTCATCTTATCTTACAAAAAATGTTCAAATATATACTCTATCCTTTTCAGAAACTTTGATACATTTACTATTTATGGTATTCAATTTATAATATTTTCTTTATGATTATAACATACTCCTATATAAAGTCAAAAAATTCATATGCATGTGAAAATTACATTTATCTGCTTTTCCAAAATATTTTAAAAAAAATTGATCCCAACACATTTTAAAAGTAGAGTCCCTCTACACGTTTACAGTGAGTAAATTACATCAGATACACGTTTACAGTGATTGTAACAGAAAAATTAATGATCACACCCAAAGAAGCATTATATTCATGTGCACCAAAACACACTTTGTAGGATACAGTTTTTGTGAAGTGCATCGCAGGAACTCTCCTCCGCTCTCTCTTTCAAATACTTCAAATTAACTCATTTTTATTTTTAAATAAAATATTTATATAATTAGATAAAAAAAATTGATTTAAATATTTTTATTTGAATCAGTTAAATCTGAAATATTTTTTTAATCCAAGTCTGTATGTATCAGAAAAAAAAAATGATGTTAATAAAATACAGCGAGAGACAAAGAGATTATGTCAGTTCGAGTTTTGTTAAAAATTAGATAAAAAAAATTAATTTGAAAGTTATAAGAAAAATAATTAAAATTACAGAATCTGCTCTGATTATCTCTAATTATTTTTACATTTTTTGGTTATACAATATTTAATCTATATTTTTCATGAATGTTTAAATATTTAAAATTAAATATATTTTTTTTATAAAAAAACTAAAAAAAAACTATTATTTTTATCTAATAAATTTTTTATTTAAAAAAATAATTTATTTAAAAAATTTGTGAGAGAAAATAATTAATTTAGAGTATTTGGAGAGGAAATGAGAGGCTGAAGTCCACCGCACACTGCGATGGACTTTAGAGAAGCTCAATCCCACTTTGTATATATGATGACCATATAGAAAAGAATGATGCTCCTACTTTTATAAACAATGATCATGTTGTAAATAACGATGTTATCATTTCTCTAAAATGATGATCATATCTACTTTGTAAAATTGATGCTCATGCTGTAAGTATTGATACTCTCACTTCCAATGTTGATGATCAGTATTATCTCAATCAAACACATTATCTGTAATTTTTTTTAAAAATGATCACGTTGTAAATAACGATGCTGTCACTTCTCCAAATGATGATTATGACATTACCAATGATAATTATCACATTAATTATGCTTTGTAAAAAAATATAGATGTTCACGTTGGAAGTAAATGATGTTCTCGCTTCTAACAATGATGATCAACATCATTTCGATCAAACGCATTAGTTGCGTTTTATAAAAATAATGATCATGCTTTAAATAACGGTACTCTAACTTCGAACATTAATAATCACCATCATCTCGTGATCAAACATATTGGTTGCGCTTTATAAAAATAATGATCACATTATAAATAATGATGATCAGACGCATTAAATGTGTTTTTTTTAGCACCAATCGATTAAAAAACTCTTGTATTGAAAAAATTGTGTGTTTTCCTTCTTCTAGTGATGATTTACAAAGTACTGAACTCCCACTTTAATGGAATGAAAATAAAGCATTACATATCTTCTTGTTTTGTTCAGTTTTTTTCTCTTCTATTTTATTATTTATTACTATTATCGGATTGTAGATTAAAAAAATATACATTTTTAATGAAAAAAGTTGTTTTTTTAAAAAAAAAAAAAAAAAAAAGGAAGAAGAAGAAGAGAGAGAGAGAGAAACACGCTAACCGTGGCAATTATGTAATAATAGTGAATAGTGCACAGTTTAAGAAATGCTTTATCGACAACCTTAAAAGTAAAACTTGGATTTTGGAAAGCTTTTCCATAATTAACTTGAGCAGAATTTGATATTATTAATTCCATCAAAATCAATATTAAATGTGAATGAAAAAAACGTACTTTTTAACGGCTTATTATATTTTTAAAAAAGAATAATATAAGTCACAGTTAAGACAATCAAATAAAACTAGCGAATGAAAAAATATCTCAAAAAGACAACATCTATAAAAGTAACCTAAATAAAAGACTAAACAACTATGATAATGGAGACTATATAAACTGCAAGGATCACATAACGCAATGGGAACACCAAATCACAAACCATTAAAAAAAAAAAAATTCATAGAGAAAATCATATAAAATCATAGTGAAATAATATAGATCTTCAATCTCAAACGAGACACATAATGAAGGCTCCTACAGAAACATATGTTATCTCACTTTGCGCGTGCAAACAGGAACAAACCTGTCAAACCAATGAAACCACACAACAAAGCAAAAAACAATGCAAACCAACAAAAAATCTAGACAAAACTAAAATAAATATAACATCATACACCGAGTCTAAAATAGATAAGTAAGTGATGTATAAGATGGCATAACACCTATACACCACCAAAACAAAAACCTCATGCCTCCAGCCGAGGCAAGAAGTCCTTCCACCCCACCGAACGACGACTATCCTCTACAATCATCATGTCGTAAATCATTGACTTCTTCTATAATTGTGGGGTCACAAGAGAATTCACCATCAAAACCCACAGTGGTGACACTTCCTCATCAACCTTTGTCCTCCACATAGAGATGCCAAGCAGAGGGGAATGCCACCCAGAAACACAAAAAATATAGCCCAATCGTCGGTAAATGAGATCAATATCCCTAACTGCTAGTAACAAACGTCATCATCAGAGGGCTAAAAGGCAGAGCCGGTCCAAGCTCAATGAGAGAGCCAATGCCCTTAATGGAAAAAAATCACCAGAGAACGATGCCCATTGCCCATGACGCACATGAGACAATGCCATGTCTGGATTGAGGCCGACGGTCGTGCCAATCAGGTAACCAAATAGCGACCATGGCATGAAGTGCCTCCAGCGAAACAGAAACGGGAGCCAATTGAGATGAAAACAAGCAGAACATCGCCTAACCGGAATCCAGGTCGGATCCCATAAGATTGTGGCATCCGTGGGAGGTGACACCTCCATCGCGCGTGGATTAGAGCGGAGTACATCTAGACGGGCTTGGAAAAGATGCCATGAACATGTATGAGAAGCTAAGTAATTCAACCACAACAAAGTGATTGACCTCATGATACACCTAAGACTATTATTTTTTTCGTTAAAAAATTAATAGATCATTTAATGATTAATTACTACAAAACATTTGGAGGGGACATAAGAAAGTCAGACATGTGATGGATAGTCACCCACGAAACCTTAGAAAGCATTAGATTTTTTCACTCAATGCTTCGAGAAAAAACGTAAATTAAATATGACAAACCTCATAAATAATTTAAGAAACAGTAGACTAAAAACCTACCCAAGGTGATGTATATCTTCATTTCAATTTCAATGATTGCATGTATACAAAGCCTGGGCCGGGCCTGCATTGAATCGCAGTTTTCTACCCAAGAAAATGACGTGTACTTATCCACAAACTTTTCATGTGAAATTAAACAAAACTAAATTGTAGCTTCTATTATCTCCTCCACACATGAAAAGAGGGCCATGACACCCTTAAAATTCTACGAATCAATAAATATATGTTAATATTTAATATATTAATTGAGATAATAATTAATTATTTTTATATTTATTTATAATATAAAATCTTCATTTTAAATTATATATTGATAATTAATTAGATTTAATTGATTAATCTAACTCATTGATGTAAAAGAACATTGTGTTTTGTTCAAATTTCTTAAATAAATATATATATATTTATGATGAATTTTTTATATTATACTAATTTGTAGTAATATATCAAATTTTTGATAAATATTTTTTTATTACCATTTAATTTTATTTTTTATTAATTATTAATCCTCCAAACTTAAAATCATGGCTCCGTGACCGATGAAAACATTAATTTATGGTACTATTGTTATCAAATCGACGTCTCTCTAAAGTGGAGTATTTTCTATGCAAAGTCTTAATCAATTAATAAATATTGTAACTAAATTGTGTCATGATCAAACTAAAATACTCGAATTATCTTATCATGACTGTACTGAAATATTGTGCATTATCTCCATAGAGTCATTTAGCGAAATACAAGCTAACTTTTCCACAATTATTAATAAGTCTAGATTTTATTATCAAATAGTTATATGATATGAATTATGTTGATTCAATCACTTTAATTCTTGAATTATAAAATATGTCAATTTAGTCATTCAACTATGCACTGTCAAACACTTTACCCATTTGACCGTATGAATGTTAATTGACTTTAGAGAAAATATCTATTATGATCATATTTTTTTTTAATCTATACCCAAAGTTTATAAAACTAGTAGATTTAACAAAAATACTGTCTCTTTAAAATTTATGAGTGAGTGGATCGGGTTGAATAGAGGAATATAGTTGGTCACTACAACCCCTTGAAGTTTCAAACTTAAGCATTTGCAACATAATAATTTAAATTCTTACAAATAGGTCACTCATCTGTAAAAAAAACTAACAATGTTAGAATCTCATTGAACGAGTTACCGAGTTAAAGGACTAAAGTGCTTAAACTTACATAATTTAGGGACTGAGTTGACACGTTTTATAATTAAGAGACTAAAGTGTGCGAGTTAATATAGTTTAGGGGACTGCTTGAGAATAAAACCTTATTAATATACAATTGATTTCAGTTAACCTTTTTAAATAGTTTTTTCTGGTACGAAAATGTCATTTGAAATGTAACACTAGATATAATTAGCTGTTAAAAAAAACAAAACAAAAGCTATAAATAATTATGACTTCAATAACCTTGCCTTAGAGTAGAGAACAATTATTTATAACCTATCCAATTAAAATCGAAATGTAATAAAAAATTATAAATATCATTTAAATGTTTTTATAGAAAAAGAAAAACTGTAGGACTTCAAAGAGTACGGATTTTGATACTGTTTGGGCTGATAATTCATAATAGGCCTCAAAGTGAAGATAGATCCAAGAGACTAGTAAATAGTAATGGTCGTTTTCATTCCAATTTGTGTCTTTTTTAGATGTTGTTAATCACTTGTAAGGGCGATTAAAGGTCTTAAAATACTTTTAATTGATATGGTAGATACATAAATCCAAGATATCTGATAAATACATAAATTCGACTTTATTGGTGATTAGTGATAAATGACAAGCGATGAATATTTTCTTAGTGCATGCTTGTAATTATGGGTTCATAATGTTGTAGATTGTCCAAGTCAAAACAACTGTACATCGTAACTACGGTACCTAAGGGTTGTTGCTTGCTTTCAAAGACTTTTTGGGAGTTGTGAGAAGTTAAAAGAATGTTTTTTTTATTTTTTATAAAGTCAGAAGTTTAATTAAGTCGAAAGCTGTTGTTAGTTTTTTTTTTTTTTTAACAACCATTTTTCTAACTATTGGTTAGTGCTCATATTTGGAAGACCTCCAAATTTGCATAATGTTTGGGCTAGTTCGTAAAAATTACTATATAAAATATTTTGGGTTTATTACCCAGCCCGTGCTCTATTATTTCGCTGATATCGTTGGGCCGATAATGGGCCTAGCAAGAGCCCATTCGAGGCCCAACCAGTCGTCGTCTCTTTTGCTTTGCTGATGGTCGCTCTTGTTTCTTCTGCCTCTCATGCTCATCAGGTCCCTCTCACTCTGCAGATTCTTCTTCTTCTTCTTCTCCTCATCTTTTCGCTAGGGTTTTACAGAAGTTCCTCCGTGGATTCGTTGTTTTCTCTAACATGACGAAATTCAGGAAGCTCAATCGGCCAACCGGCCATCGTATGTCCATGCTCAGGTTCGTCCTCCCTCCCAAACTCGTTGCATTGGTTTGTTTTACCACTTCATTTCTTTATGATTTAGACCGGAATTTTCTATTCTTCTTTTTCTTTCAGAACGATGGTTTCGCAGTTGGTGAAGCACGAACGGATCGAAACTACCGTCGCTAAGGTTTTTGCGTTCAGGGTTTTTCTGGGGTTTTAATGTGTTGTTTTGAATTTTGAATCACCTGGCTTCCTGATTTCCCAAAATTATTTATTCTGATCTCTTTTTTAAGCTTGAGAGTTTAATCCTAAATGCAGGTATTGTGTTGGAATTAATTGCTTTGTTTCTTACTCAGGCAAAAGAAATCCGGCGACTGGCTGATAACATGGTACAGCTTGGGAAAGAGGTATTATTATTATTTCCCTGAGCATTGGATTGTGCTAAAAGTCTTTTTATGACCGAAGCTGTCAGCAATCTGGAGATTTGCTTTACCCTTTTTTTTCTCCTTCTCTAGGCTAGGTAGGATCAGGCCTTTTTTCCCCTAATTTCTTCAAAATTTTGTTTAGGGAACGCTTCATGCAGCAAGGAGCGCTGCTGCTTTTGTAAGAGGGGACGATGTCATTCACAAGCTGTTTACGGAGCTTGCTTATAGATACAAGTAAAAAAAACTACACCATCTATTCTTCTTATTTCCAATCAGATTGTTGGATATAGGTTTCATTGTTTAAATCTTGTGTGACAGGGATAGAGCTGGTGGATACACAAGATTGCTTCGGACACGGATACGAGTTGGAGATGCTGCACCTATGGCCTATATTGAGTAAGATCAATAGCATTTTGGGGAAAGAGAAACTGAAAATGGTCTTAGAAATTTAAGAAGTTAGATTTATATCGAGTAAACATGAATTGTGTTTCTTATGTTAACTGAATATAATTCTAGAACTTCTGCCACTTTGTTTTTTGCATGAATTTATAGTGTCTAACTAATTTCAAGTTATTAATTGATGCTGTAAATCTTGGGGGCATTTGGTTGGATTAAGCCAATGACTTAACCCATTGGCTTAATTCCAACCTACTCATATATATGAAGAATTTAATTGTATTTTACTCAAACATAGATAAATGTATGTGTGAAAGTAATAAATTTACGTAAATAAAGAATGAATTCTTCAGATTTTAATCACATAAATGACTTAATCAATTTGATTAAGTAAAAAACGGCTTAAGCAACTTAATTCATTGGATCAAGTCATTTAGGTGATTCAATTTTGAAAATTCATAATGATTTTTTGTAAATTTACTACTTTTAAACGTGTATTTATCTAGCTGTAAATAAAATACAAAGAAAACTTTCATATATATACAAAAAATTGACGTAAGTTGAACTTAAGCCAATGCTTATGCCAAGCCTCTTTATCTGACCAACCCCAAAACATTTCAGGTTAAGGTGCAGTATGATGATGTGTATAATTTTTTCAATTTCTTATCCTGGGAGTTCATTTATTTTGACAGGTTTATTGACAGAGAGAATGAGCTCAGGAAGTCAAAACCCCCAAATCCCCAGCCACCACAGAGGCCTGCCGTGGATCCCTGGACAAGGTCCCGGCTTACCAGGCAATTTGCACCACCTAAGGAAGAGAAAAGTTCTGAGTCTGAGTCGTAGTAGAAGCATGAAATGTTGAACGTGACATTTTCCTATGCTCTATTGGTACTAAATCTGCAGCACCAATGGGTAGATGGAAGTAGCATTTCCTTCTTTTTTACCTTTTCTGCCACCCTCTTGAAGGAATATAGAAGGGCCCTTTGAATGAGAAAGAAATCTTTCATTTGTCCATGATATTAGTGAGCTTTATGTGTTTTACAGATTGAATGCATCCCAATTCTCTCTCCTTTTTGATATGGCAGTCTGGTGCTTGCAGAAATCAGTTTGAGGAGCACCTTCTTCTTTACCCTTGTTAGGTTCTCATTTATATGGTTTTTTTTCTAGGATTGAGATTATATGAACCGAGTGTGTCTGGGGTTCTGTGTTTTATTTCTGTTCCCCCAAATTACTGTTGAGGTTGCAACAGCTTCGGAAATTGGAATTATATGGAGAAAGAGGCGCCTTGCATTGCAAGTGCTTAGACTTTGGTTGCAACCACTTATTGGGTGCCCCGTAGCTTTTAAGGGTGAGTGTTGTCTTTCCTTCTAAAGTATTCCCCTTGGCCCATAGGAAAAAGCAGCCACTTCTAAGGTGAACAGTTCATAATTATGTTTGACTGAAACTCTAGATATGGTTTTTGTTCATCATGGAGTAGTATGTGTTGCCAACAATCACTGATATTATGAACCTAGATCACATGGGCAAATAGTTGTGAAAGCTAGGGCGCAGACCATCTGGAAGGTCTGTTTTGGACTTGTTCTTTTTTGTTGATATTTTTCTTAAAATGAGTTGGTGACTTGGGCAAATGGTTTGCTGTTCCGTTTGGTTTCTTTGCTTCCAATGCATTGCCTAATAGTAGTCTCCCTTGCATTGCATCTCACCCTTTGCCCTTCTTTCCAGAAGATATGCATGGCATGTAGGGAGTTACACACATGGAAAGGATAGTGACATGTTTCTATATAGGAGTACTATTTATCTTCTAAATTGTGACATGTTTCTACTCTTATGGGTTGGCAGGGTTTTGGTGAACTTGAAAGTTGATGTTGTTGTTATTGGCATGATTGGGAAAAACGTCATTAGAAGTATAAGTGATTGCGTTCTCTTAATCTTTTCTTGTATGTAAAGAATGTATGTGTGAATGGGTTGCCTGTCAATTGAGACAAAGTTAGTTGCTAATCTTTGTTTCATTAAGCATCTAATTGTTGTTTTGAAATATTGCTACACCGCTTTGAGTTTGGTTAAATAGCATTCGACTCTCGTATACGCCTAATTCACAGACATTCGTTTGTTGACAAACAATCCTGAAGTATGGGAGTGTGTTCTACATTTAAGAAGCAAAAGGCTTCATTTTAAAAAGTCTGTCTTTTTGCACCCACAGTTTACACTAGATTTTTTTTTTTTTTTAAAAAAAAAAAAATGTAGAAAAAGACTAGATCATTTAAAAGTGTAGCTCCTGAAACACATGAAATAAAATACAAATCTATGACCTTTGCTCTTAAGTCCTAATCCACATCTGATCCTCAACCAAACTCTTGTTTTCATTAACCTAATCGACCAACTACTGGTCTTTTAAGAAGTTGACCGATTTGTGGTCTGCAGTATAATTGGTAATAAATCATTTTCATGGTCCCTTTTTAGTTATTTTAGGATTAATGTCTAAGCATGTTTTTCCCTCCCTCCCTCCCCAAACAGATTAATTAGTGTAAACTCATCATGTTTTTTCCCTCCCTCCCCAAATCTAAAATTCGACAATTCATACATCGTAAATTACTCCCTCTATCCCTATTTATTCGTTACGTTTGATTTTTGAACTTTTGTTTAATTTAATTTTTTATTAAAAGAAAATTGATTAAATTTTTTGAAAAAAAAATATTTTTAGAAACTAGATACATTAATTTATCTTATCTATATAAGTTAATTAATTTTATATATCAAAATATCGAAAAAAACGATATATAGATTAGATGCTAAAAAAAAAACATAATTATTATAAAGGATAACAAATGACGGGTTTGAAAATTTCCCCATTTTTCTTTTGTCCTGGTTAATTTAAAACTCTAGAAGCTACTTCCCATGTGTTTTTTTTTTAAAAAATTATAGGGTATAGGTAGCCCTGAAAAGGTAAAAAGAAGAAGCAAAAGATGGTGACTTCTTATTTTCTTTTGTTAATAAAAAAATAATTTATGTATAAATAAAAGGAGTTGGTAAAAAGATAAAAGAGAGAGAAAATGGACAGGAGAATTCAAAAGGACGTTAAATAGTTGCTTCTTCTTATATTGGCCGCGCGCCCTCCTCATC
>JBBYHH010231952.1:0-13195 GCA_038382905.1 Daphne laureola
CTTCTAGAAATATTTTCTCACAAATTTCATAGTCTATCTCCTATAAATAACATAAATGAACACACTTTAAAGTAAAAAAAAAAAAAAAAAAAAAAAAAAAAATTATTAAGAAAAGTGAGGTGTGAAAAAATAAAAAGGTAAAAAAAAAGTTTTACGGTAGATGAACAGGGATTTGGATGACTTGGTTTAGTATAATTAATAGATAATTTTTTAAGTCTAGTTTTTCTTATTTTTTTCAAAGTATCACATTTATTGGGATCATATGAAGTCGAGTACTAATTTTCATGGCATTCAAACATCTCTTTTACTTACAAATAAAATGAAAACGAGTTCCTTCCAAATTTATGTGAGATTGTATATCAAAACAGGTTGCTCAACTGTAAAACATGGCTGTCTTTGAAACTGAGACTTGTATTTCTAACACTAGAGTATAATATGTCTGTTTTCAACGTATGGATGAAACTGCACATCTCATCTCAATCAACGGCTGTGGTGTAATTAAGAAAAAAGAGAGTACTATCAGACGTCCCAGATTGGCTTGCCCATCGACGAATCAGGATGGGACACGTGTTGAAAGGGGTTCATGATCATCTGCTGCTGCTGCTGCTGCTGCTCTTGGTGATGATGGTGGTCCTGCATGAATGGATGATCCACTCGTGACCCTCCGATCCCCATGAAATCAAGGGTCGTCATGTTCCCATCAATCGGGCTTCTTCCCGTCAGAATGCTGCTGTACACACCGATATCGCTCATCGCCACCGCAGCGCTGCTGTCCCCGTCGAACATCTGCCTGATCCCCGCCATCTGATCCGCCGCTTGCTGGTGGTGATCGTATGTCGTCGGCTGATGATGGGACCCGCCGAATGACGGGTGGTGGTGGTGGGGCGTGCTGGTCGGGGGCGGAGGAGACGAATTGCTCGAAATATTCATCTGCTCCGCCGACGCGCCGCCGCCGCTCATGGACGACGGAGCGAAGCTCTTCTGCATCATCGGGGAGTTGATGCTGTTGCTGGCGGTGGCGCCCATCTGAGCCGCTTTCTGGAGGAGCGCTGTCGCCGACATGTGGGCGGAGCCGAGCGGAGACGGGACGTTATTCTTGCTATCCTGGAGAACGCCGTAGCTGAAGGCGTTTCCGCCGCCGGAGGAATTGGCGTTGGAGCTGAGCTGCAAAGTGGAGGAGGTGGTCCGGGGAGGGCCGGAGAAGAGGGAGCCGGAGCCGGTGGTGGAGAACATCGAGCCGGCGAGGTCGGAGGGCTTGAAGGGGATTGGAATGAGGTCGTGGGGGAGGTTGTTGAAGCTGGAGAAATCGCCGGACATTATCGGTGTGGTGATCGGCATGGAGGAGAGGAGCTCTGATGGGATTGGGGAAGACATGTCGGAGGTGGCTGCAGCCGCCGCCGCCGCGGCTTGGTTCACTTTGCTGTTCTCTTCTGCTAGTGCGTCGCAGAAGGCTCTGTGGGTGATGAAACTGTCTCTCCTGCAACATTGAGGACAAATATGTCAGAAAATCAAGAGTTTGAGGGTGAGAGAACAGTACTCATTCTTCATGAGTTGATGTCGATAAGTCACAGTAGTACGTACTATCATGTCGTTAATTAGTCAATTATTGGATTGGATTGGATTTTGATGATTTGGTTGTGACTGACTGACCGAGATGGGAAATTTTAGAAACAAAAAAAGATATACCTGCCCCGTTTAAATTAAGTAGTTTTTTTTTTTTTTTTTCAAATAGCTTTAGGGTCAGTTCAAACGTTTGAGAAAAAAAAATTTAGAATTTTTTTTTTTAATTTTTAATATATTTAACAACTTTAAATTCATTAATTCATCATAAAAGAATATTTTTCTTAAATTTCTATACTCACATACATTTTATCTATCAATCAAAATATACTTCCCTAAATTTCTCAAAAACAATTTTTCACTCCCCTAAATTAACCCTTAATATTTTAAATAACTTTTTAATATTCAAGATCAAACAGTTAACAGTTAAATGATAAATTCTATCCATAAATAATTTTTTAAAATGTAAAAATTATTTTTAAAAAGTTATTATCAAACGGAACCGTAATCTTTATTTATAAAATGTACTTTGGCTCACTTCACAATTACTCCCTCCATCTAAGTAAAATTGATATGTATTTCTTTTTAGGCCGTCCGAGTAAAATTAACAAATTTCTTTAAAAATAAACTTTTTTACACTAACATTACCTTATTACCTTCCATTTTCCTTCCTATTAAAAATAAAAAATTACTTTAGATTTTTACCTTTTAGTCAATAATATTTATTAATCTTCGTACCTAGTCAAATGTATTATTTTTGTTAGGACGAAGGGAGTACTACATTTTAGAAGAAGAAAAGATCCGACTTTTTCAATTATCAATACACAAAATAAATTTATCTATAAAATAAATTCATCAATTCTCTATAAAATAATATATTTTTTCAAATTTATCTATTCACATGCATCTCATCCATCAATTAAAAACAAATTTTTAAATTTTATTTTCTCATTCTAAATAGGTAGATAGGGTCAGTTCAGCGGATGCAAGAAAAAAGTTTCAAATTTTTTTTTCTACTTTTTTAATTTTTAATACATTTAATAATCTTAAATCTATTTTTTTTTTTTTATAAAATAATATTTTTTTTAAATTTATTCACTCACATACATTTCATTCATCAATCAAAAACACATTCTCAAATTTCTCAAAATTATTTTTCTACTTCAAACCAACTGAGTGATAGAGATATTGCTAGCATGTGTTGGACACTCAAAGATGTGAGAAAGACGTCAAAAAGATGTGGGGTCACTTGTCTTTCTTTTTTATCTCTCAATATCTCATTTTTTAATTATTTAATATATTTTACATTTTCAAGTAAAAAAATATTCTATGAGTCTCGAGTTTAATGTCACAATATTAAAAGTGATAACACTTTTAAAACAGAATGAATGAGCAGTAAAGTATTTAAAGGGTATTAATTAATTATAACAAAAAAAAAGAATATAAAGGGATACAAAAAAAGGGATAGGTTGTCCTCCTTCCGTTGCAAAATTATTAAAATATATTTTTTATATTTTTAAATTATAATGTCTGATTTAAAATTTAATTAAAAAAAATAATGAAAAATATATATATATAAAAAAATTAAATTATAAATTATAAAAAATATATAAATTATTTAAGTTTATATGTTTATAATTTTATAAAAATAAATCTTAAATTAAATATTATAAAAATAATAAAAAAATATTTTAATAATTTTAGAACGGATGAAATAATATGGACTCTTCAAAAAAAGGAATTGGAAAGTGTGTAGACTGTGGACCATTGGGAACACTTAATTCAAAAGCTAAGATTAAACCCGTCTAATTAGCAGCATCATCATGCACAGGCAGGCAGAGCTCAATATTCATACATCTGTTCCATGCATGGACTTTTGGATCATCACCAATGTAAACTAGCTAATACACCTAAATTATGAATATATAGTAATTATCTACTCATTAATGCCCAAACCAAGATCAGGAAACATGCATAATTGTTATAGTTGTGTAATTTTCAGCCAAATTAATCTCTGAATAATTGTCCCCGTTGATTTTACTTTTTTAAAGTTTATTTTTTAATTTAAATTTTAATAAAAATAAATAATTTAAAAAAATTTAAAAAAATTTAAAAAATTTTAAAAAAAATATTAAACTACAAATATGAGATATTTATAAAATGTTTAATTTTTTAATTATATCTAAATATTTATGAAAAAAAAATTATATATTAAATATTATAAAATTATAAAAAATAAATGAGATAATTTTGTAGGAACGGTGAAAGAGTATATATTATCACCTCTCCTGATCTCCCTGATCTAACCTAGCCATGCATAATTATTGGTACTATGCAAGTCAACTTTCATTGCTTTTTTAGACTCATGAAACATCTACTCGATCACTAGCAGCAATATTTTGCCCACGGAGCTATGAGAGGCGAATTAAAGCATTGCATACTAAAATTTCCACTTATTTTTTAAACAACTTTATGATTGATGTGGGAGGAGATTTAATAATACCTACGAGTGTAAGATTTTATGTGCTTTATTACATTATTTATATCCTTTGAGTGGAAAATGCACAAAGAAGACAAGATTATAAAATAAAGATAAAGTAGGAGTAGCTATCTAGGTAACTTAATTCGAGGATTGAAGCTTCATTTTAAGGAAAATTAGTGGCAATTTATTGGGGGCAATCCAAAGACAAGAAATGTGTGTCGTCATACTGTTCATGCAAATGCAATCATAGGAAATTGCACAACATTGTGTGTTCGTGTGCTCATATGCAATCACAACGGATTGCAAATTCTAGGCCTAATTATGGCTCAATCCAGTACATGGAGGAAAAAAAAAGAAGAGAAATTTAGAAACGTATGTTTTGATTGATGGATGAGTTATATGTAAGTAGAGAAATTTGAGAAAAATACTACTCATTTTATTAAAAATATGATAGATTTAAAATTATTAAATGTATTGGGATTGAGTAAATTATAATTTTTTTTTTGAGAAATTTGGTTGGTGGACTGATGGATTATAAACACATAACTCAATTACTCATTGGTCTCAAAATTATTGGAACATTTTTCTCATTTAGTAAATTTTTGTAGATGAGTTTATCTAACTATCCCACTATCCCCTTTTCCAATTATCAAGTCAATACAAAACTAACTCATTTTAAATTAACGTGTCTAGTCAATATGTTTCAATAATAATAAAACGGAGGGAATATTATTTAAGAAAAAATCAAATTACATATTTAAGTATATGAAAAATACAAATAGTTGCCTTTCATGAACAAAATTGAAAAAAATAAGGTTAATTATAGGACATCCTCTATTTGAAAATATACTCCACATGGGCAGAGGCTCTAATAATTTATATTTCAAACTTCATTTGACATGAACAATATCCTTGTTTTCTTCCAATGCAATATGCATAGAATTAAAATAAATAAATAAACAAAGAAACAATTTTTACTAGCTAGTGTTTGGCAATGCAATCAATATATAGTGGGAGCTAGCTAGCTATAGTGAGTAGTGTTTGATGATGAGTCTGAAAGCATAAAACTTCAAAAAGCTTGCCTTTTTCCCGCTCATTTGTTCATGCAAACAATTGTTTCTTAAGTATTTTTCTCTCACTCAACAAAAAAGGGGAAGAGAAAAGAAATCACCTTTCTTCTTTCATAAACTAAAAATTTGAGAATCCGCCTATTTGTGGAAAATTTTGCAAGTTTTTATTTTCAATTTCTTTTTGTACTCTTTAACAGTTAGGTCTCCTTTTCAGCTTTTAAATGAACTGTTTTTTTCTAGATTTTAATATACAATGTCAACTTACTTAGATGTACAAGATAAAATCAATGTCAGTAGTTTCTAATTTGTTTTTTTTTTTAAATCTTCAAAGTAAAAAATTGGGTTAAATAAAATATTAAAAATCAAACGTAACTATTAAAAATGGACGAATGTAGTAAATGTTTGATCATATGACTCACTTTTAAATGATGGAATTGCTTGTTTTTGAAATTTCAGAAAACTCTTGTATTAAATCAAGAAAACTTGTTTGGAATGTTTCAATATTAATATTAGAGTTTTCTAACATTTAAAAAATAAGGTTTTTCATCACTTAAAAGTTAATTATATGAACAAACATTTACAAAAGAAATTTGAAGATGAAAACTCCACCAATTGATAAAGAAAGAAAGAAAAATAAATAAATAAAATTGATTAATTAATTTATATTACCTGGAGAAAATAGTGCCACAATCACACTTGTACTCTCTAGTCCCGCAGGTTTTCTGATGAGCCTTCCAATCGGACTGAACGGCGTACTTCTTCGAGCACTTGTCGCACTTCCACTTCTTCTCCCCATGCTTCCGGCTGAAATGCTTCTTTATTCCGGTCAGATCCCCCAGCGCCCTCGCCGGATTGTGGTGCACGCACGTCGTCTCCGGGCATATGTAAACCCTCTTCTTCACCTCCGTCGTCGTCCGCTGCCGCAGCTTCCACGGCAGGTTGTGCCCTCTCCGGTGAAGTTGCAGGTTCTGGTCCCTCTGGAACCCTTTGTTGCATATCTCGCAAACGAACCGGTTCGTCGCCATTAAGGTCGTCGGGGACAGCGCCACCACTTCTGCGTTCGGATCTGATCACAAAAAAACAAAAAATCATCACCCCAATTTCAAAGTTCAGATTTTTATTTTTTTTTCCGGTGGAACCCAGATACAACAGTACTTGAAAGTTGAAACTGGAGAAGACAAAAAGGGAAAATGAAAAGTGAAGTCGGTAACATTAATTATTGCTCATCTTTTTTTAACAATAATTGAACGAGCTTTTCAATCATCCTAATCATCATAATCAGAAATTTGGTTAAAGACTTAAGCTTTGAAAACAGAGAATCGATTAGCTAGTTAGATAGAAGAAAAACATAAATATCGATGTTATGGAATGAGTTGATGAATGATTGCCTGGTGTTCCTGGTAAATTCCGCTTCTTCTTAGCAGCCGGCTGGTGCTGCTGCGAGGCGGCGGAGGAGCTATCAAGTCCGGCGGCGGAGGAACCGGTAAAAGCGTTCTGAAGAAGTAGCTGCTGCTGCTTCTCGACTTCATCGCCAGATGAGAAGCTGCCATCTTCACCTGTAATATTTGACATCTGGGGGGGGGGGGATATATTGATCAGCTAGAATTACTAGGTAGTAATTAATTACTGTTTTGTCTGCCTTGTTCAGGAAATCAGGGTGAAATTGGTCCAAAAGCTTTAGTTTTTTTTTGTTTGGTGAAAAGGGGAGGCTTGTTTTTTGGTGTAGATACAGGAAATGGGGGATGTTGTTGTGTAGAGGAAGACAAAAAGCAGAGAATGGTGCTTCATTTCTGGAGGAGAAAACAGGAGAAGAAGAAGGAGGAGTTTTGTGTTTCCATGAGATTAATCTGACATTTCTCTTCTTGGCTTTACGTCCATATATATATCCTTTTTCATGTGGACAATTGCCCCTACCTCACTTTTCCCTTTCAATTTTTTTTACTATTTCTTCTTCTTCGTCTTCTTTTTTTACTGGACTACTGTTTTTTTTTTTCCACCCCTAGTATGTCAAGCATCCTGAAATGCCGTTTCTTGTGCGCTATACATTCAAATAGGACATTTTGGGATTTGGCATTTTGGGATTTGAGTTGAATAATTTGTTTTGACAGTTTCATAATATTTAATTTATGATTCTTTTCATGAATGTTTAGATATTAAAACATAAATATTTCACATATGTATTATAATTTAAAATCTAAATTTTATGGATTTGTTCACTCTTTATCTTTGTTAAAATTTTGGTGAAACATTGAATTTTGAAATAGAAAAATCAAATAGTTCAACTTTTGGCCGACATAGGGAGTATTACTTGCATTTTATTAATCTTTCATATATTTTCATTGCCCTAAAAAAAGGTTCAAAATATGTCGTCTGCTAGAGTTTTACTCTTGGATTCATGCCCCCGTCTACCTGCGATTGTGAGGGTTTCTTTGATCCACTGGAAGAGGGCGTCTCGCTTCCTGGGCCTTCGTGTGGCTCTTGCGATCGTTGGCGCCCCTCGCTTCCCGGCCGTTCTATTGCATTTGTCGTCATCTATGGTGATTCTGACTCATGGGGCGATGGGACTTTGGCTCCCTCGTCGCCCACGAAGGTTGACAACATCCCTGGTTTTGGGACGGTCTCGTTAGTTTGCCGGTGTTTCGTGATTTGGGCTGTTATCATCTTTGCCTTCTCTGCAGTTCACTGATAACGACCTCCGGAGGGTGTTCCGCTCGTTTCTAGCCTTGGCTCACCTCGATCTAAAGGATGGGCGCTACACTAGGCCGAATCGGGTTGTGGGCTTGTCTGATTCTAATTTGGTTGCCATGCTCTATGGTTTCGGTTCGCCGAGGTAGGGGTCTCCGGTTGTCGGAGCCGGACGAACTGGGAGAGGGATGTTCGGCCATTTTGATCCGATTCCATCTAATTCGCAGGTCCGGTTTGGTAGGGAGATTATGCTTGATCGGGCTCTGCTGGTTTTTTGGCATTTACGCATGGGCTATTGATTAATAGGTTTTATCTCGGTGAGATTGATTTGGTTAGTTTCGTGGTTTTGTGTTGGAAGACTGCTTGGTGTGGAGTGTGGTAAAAAATGAACATTTCTAGTCTTGTAGAGAACGAGGTGGCTTCTGGTGCGGCAGGATCGAGCGAGAGCTCATCCTGCCTAGCTAGATGAGTGATGTGTAGTGGTCTAGGTGCGTGGGTTTTGGAGCCTTCCCCATACATCAAGTACTGTAATTTGGCTTGGATCAGTTTTGTTGTGGGGTGGGGTGGGGTTCTGGTAGGTGTTCCTTGATGTTCTTTATGCAGCTGGTGCAAACGAGATTCTCTACTTTTTACCCGAAACTTCTTGCATGGGATGGTGGTTTACAAGCTTGTATGATACAGCTTCAGTGATGGTTGGTTGGCTTTGTGCCGATCGAAGATGTTGCAAACAAGAGCAGCTATGAAGCCTTTGGGTTAGGTGGTAGAAGTCGAGAATCCAGTTTCCACATGATTCTCAACATCAAGCTGTGGCTTCTGTCCTATTCTACATCGATGTACTAGTTCTTTATCTATAGGTATTTATTTCTTCTCTATTTCAATTTGCACCTTAGTTTACAACATCGGTTTTTAATTGGCTTGTCGCCTAGCTACAACATTAATGCTCACCTCTTGTGAGAGCCATTCAGAGCCATTGGAATTTGTAGTTAGGGCTATGCCCTATTCTTCAGTTCTCTTTCAGCTTTTACCGGCTGATATAGAATAAATGTCATTCTTTAAAAAAAAAGTTCAATATCCTTAATAGTTACTGTACATACGAAACCGAAAATAGTTATTGAGAATTGGAGCGAAGATAATGGGTAAATTTGCTATCAAAATTTTAAATAAAGTGATGATTTTGGCAATCTTGTTTATTTTCATCCCAAATGGATCATCTAACATTATAATCCGGGGACAGTTTTGCCACTGCCCATTGTCCAAACATTTCAATTTCGTTGCACCAGACACAATGATGAAACTATTAGCAAACTATTTTTTTTAAAGTAATGACTTTTATTCAAAGATACACAGCTCGAAGCCAAAAAAACAACTTAAGCTAGGCATGAGGTCCGAAGAAACTACTAACACGCTTTAAGAAATAGTGAACGAGAAACAAAATAAATGCCATGCTAGTCCTAAGACGTGAAAAACCTAAACAAACGAAAACAATAAAAATAAAATAAATAATAAATAAATAAACCTACAACGCAATAAAAGATAGGGGAATTATCATTTACCCTCATATTTTTTTAATCCTTTGTTTACTCTTGAGTTTTGAAGAATTATACAACAATCCCCGTCGCCTTTCCCGTTAATGGGATGGGACCCACCTTTGAAATCAACTCGAAACCCAAAGCTGCCCATGTATTTCCACAATCTTTCACTTCGCCTTCACCTTCACCTTCAAACGCCTCTCCAATATGTTCTCCAACTCCAGCATCATCACCGGCAACGTATTCCCCATGTTGAATATCTGGTACTAGGCCGGCCTCCGCTTCTTCCCACTAAGTCGGTCAGTACTCTTCCTCGCAGAATCAAGCGACCCGGAATGGGAATTTCTTGTTGAAACCGTAAATAGAGCTAGAAGAGGCCGAAACAATCGCGAGTTATGGATTCGTCGATTTGCAGACTTCGAGTAAATTCAAGAGCCCGGTGATTTTGTTGTTAACGCACGATTGGGGATTTTTCATGACGCACCTCTGTTGTCAAATCATAGATTTTTTTATCACATACTCATTGCATCCATCCTTAATTTTTTTTTAAAAAGGCGAGAAATATTACGAGAAAGAAACGAAGGAACAAGTGTTTCCCAACTCTCTAAGGTGGAGAGTTAGGAGTTACCAGACACACAACAAGCTAGGTGGAGCAGTCCTAACACGAAGGTTGATACAGAATAAAATGATGAGGGTTACAAGTTTGAAATGGAAGCTAGGGGGTTTAAGAGCCGGTTGGACCAAACTATGTTGCACTTGGACCACCTGCTTGAGAGCCATAAGAAGGATATGAACTGAATTGAGGAGAGGGATGTTTTTGTAGTGGTTGCCTCTGTTGAGAACACTTTTGCATTCCTGTCGCGCTAGAGACACCAAGCTGAGATAACGCGGATTGATAACCAAGCTTTGTTTTGCACATTGTTCAAATTGCACTGATCTGAAGTAGAGAGAATGTCTGAAGCGTCTACAGCTAAGAAGGGAGCCATGTCACACCATTGGTAAACTGCGGACCAGAGAGCTGTAGCTCGAGGACATCCGACCATCCAGTGAGATAGTGTTTCGGTCAGGTGGCAACCGAAAGGGCAGTCCAGAGTTTGAAGGTTGACACCACGCCGGGAGAGTTGAAGAAGAGTTGGTAGTCTGTCCAATGACGCTCTCCAGAGAAATATGTTGAGCTTCTTCGGTAGCAAAGAATTCCAAGAGGTTGCACGCCCGTTGAAAGTGGTTTGAAGGCTTGCTTCATCTATTTTCTTAGATAACACCGCCACCGAAAAGTGCTTTTGGTTGTCCATGTTCCAGCTCCAAGTGTCGGCAATTCCATCTCGAAGTTGTGTACCCTGCAAAAAACTTGTTAGATCTTCAAGCTCTCCTAGCTCCCGACCTCTAAGTCTCCTTCTCCACTTCTAATCCCATCTCCACCCCTCCGTGATCCACACCCCTCTATCCGCCACTTTACACCCTGGGATTGACTCAAATATTGCTAATCTTGGGAAATGCTCTTTTATTGGTTTCCCCCCCCCCCCAACCAGACATTTTCCCAAAATAAAGTGTGTTTCCCATCCCCTATACATCTACTAAAGGCATTGTTGAAATCTACCCCCACTTCTTCAATTAGCTTTCCTATTTTTAGGATTCTTCCCCATACCCCTCCTATTTTCAAACGTTCGTCCCCTTCGCAACCGCCAGAGAGGCCATACAGGTCTTCTATTACTCTAACCCATAAAGCTTCTTTGTCTGTAAGGAACCTCCATCGTCATTTCTCGATTAAAGCCCAATTTTTTGCTTTTAAACTTCCTATTCCTAGCCCTCCCCGATCTAGATCACCCAGAACCGTGTCCTAGTTTATCCAGTAAATGCCTTTCCCTTACCCTTTCAAACCCCAATTTTTTTTTGATCTGATACTCTCAAGTGTTTGGGTTACCTCTGCAGGGGCGCGAAACAACGAGAAGAAGAACAAGGGCATGCTTCCCAGATAGACTTTAGCAGAGTAAGTCGGCCCCCGACTGAAGTAAGGTTTGATTTCCAAGTTGACAGTTTTGACTTGAATTTCTCAACCACTGGAGACCATTAAGTGGAATTGTTCATGTTTGAACCGACTGGGAGGCCTAGATAGGTGAAGGGCATGTTGCCATGTTGGCATCCCATATCTCTTGCAGCAGAAAGAAGACTGTCAGGGGAAACGCCAATCCCGAATAAGGTGCTCTTGGAGAGATTAATCTTAAGGCCTGAGACTTGTGTGAAGCACTTGAGAACTCTGATCAGATTGGTTGTATTAGCTTTGTCCCATGGTCCGAAGAAGATAGCATCATCTGCATACTGAAGGTGTGAGATGTTGATACCAGATGTGGTGAAATTGAAGCCTTGAATGATTTGCTTCTCTTTAGCTTCTTCAATCATCAAGTATAAGGCCTCTGCTGCAATGATAAAGAGGAACGGTGACAACGGGTCTCCTTGTCTCAAACCCCACTCCAGATTAAATTCTTTTGTTGGGCTACCGTTGACTAGAACTGATACTGAAGCGGATTCAAAGCATGCTTTTATCCAGCGAAACCATCTTTCCCCGAAGCCCATTTGGCTGATGGTGTTTAGCAGAAAGTTCCAATTCACATAGACGAAAGCCTTCTCAAAGTCCACTTTCAGGATCATTATTTTCTTCCTGTTTTTCTTGGAAAATTGGATTATTTCATCTGTGATCAAGATCCCATCCAGTATTTGCCGGCCCTCAATGAATCCGGACTGAGTATTGCTAATTAGGCTTGGAATTACCTTCTTCAATATTTCTGCCAGTAGCTTTGCCAAGATCTTGTATTGGCACCCGATAAGACTAATGGGCCTGAATTCTTTTAGACCGATGAGATCTTTATTCTTTGGGATGAGTTGATTTGGGTATGACCAAAATTGCCTCAACTTGGAACGGAGTAGGAAACAACGGGCCGCTTCGAAGCTATGTAGTACCAATTCTGTGATTTACGGGTTGGAGTTTGACCCTTGTCTTTTGGAACCTGCAGGTGTTGTTGTGGAAGATATTCCGGTGAAAATTAATCTAGAGATTGGTACTGTTGAACCAGTGGCTAACAATAGGAATCTGACCAAACCTTTCAAGATCTTCGTCGGTTATATGAAGATTTTAGATCTTTAGATTCTGATTACATGTTCATGTTTATACATATTCATGATTACATAGAAGATTAAAAGATATGACATCTCACAAATATCATGATTAATTATACCAGAATATATAAGAGAATATAGAACACAAAAGAATATGAAGAGGTTGAATATATAAGTACATTTCACCATTGAAAACAGTTTAAAGAATATATAATTTCTTGCTTCAAAAAACGTAAGCTCATTCATTGCTTGATGATGATTCACCTTCTTGAATTCTCCTAAGGTTGATGACAGATGGAAAGGAGAGGAAGTATGCTTCCTTGATCACCAAGAAGAAGAAGAAGAAGAACGAACAAGAAGATGATAACAAGAGGAGAGAAAAGTGTTGAAAGCAACACTTTATATATTCACACTTAATCACAAAAAATTCTCTTGAAAGTGGCGCAAAAGGAGAGAAAGAAGAATAAGAAATATGTGAACTAGCATGTTTCTAAATGGTCATTCTTCTCACTATTTATAAGTGAAGAAAATGGCCATTAGAATAATGGTCGTTACTAATAGCCATTAAGCCTTCCATTAAGACTTAAAGCTTACAATTAAGCTTTCCATGACTTCTCATTTTTCCTATTCAACTAGCCATTTATACCATAAGATAAATGGCCTATTTTCCCTTAATATTAATCTATAATTCGAAATATATACATAATATACTTTTAATGGAGTTATTCAATGGTACAAGGTGCATACACCTTATACCA
>JBBYHH010232062.1:0-13194 GCA_038382905.1 Daphne laureola
TTCATTCTGAAACTCTTTGAATTTCTCAAAAGACTCAGATTTGTGTTCCATTAGATACACATATTCATTTCATCAAAAAAAAAAAATACACATATTCATACCTACTAAAATCATCAGTTGTAATAACTCTAAAATTCCCGATCACTATCCTAACTAATGATGTAGATCACAGTAGATTTTATTTCGTGTTTTTTATTTTATGTATCCTCTTTTTATTTTGTAATTTAGAATTAAAGTAGGTGATCTTTTTAAGTAATTAGGAGTATTAGTTAGTAAAATTTAGTAAATAGATAATAATAAATTAATTAATTAATTAAAATGAAATTAAAAAAAAAAAAGTAAAATCGGCGAAATCTTCGCCGACACCGTCATGCCTGTGAAAATCTTCATCGAACCATCCATCAAGCTGTAATCCTGATTCCTTCATCATTACTAAGCCTCTATCCATCATCAATCTTTTTATATAGAACCAATTTGAGAAGTTGGAAGCTGTAATCGAAGAAATAAAAATAAAATAAAAAAGCGAGAAAAACTGAAAATTCGGTCCGGTCAAAACTCCTCGGTCTCCAGCCATATTCGTCTCCAAATTCCACCTCCATCGACTCCGCCCCGTCCTTTCGAAGATCTCCATCAATTTTCATCGCCGGAGGTGCCAAAACGGAGGAGAACAGAGCCGGAAACCGATTCCCACACGGATGTCGTTTTCTCACCAACCGGAGCTCCGTTGGCTGCAAGACCACCACCATCGCCTCCCTCGTCGACCGAAACTTCGGTGGGAGCCAAGTCCGCCGCGGAAATTCTCCATTTTATCTCCGGTGCGAACAATTGAAGAAGGAAGAAGGCTGGAAGTTTTTGTCGGTAAAATTACAGAACTAGTCCTTTTCCCCCTACTCTTTCCCTTGTTTCACTTAAACCCCTTAGTTTCATAAAGTGTCAGTCCAGCCCTCCATTAACTTTAAAATATTTCATTTTAAGCACTAAAACTATACTTTTTAGTTAGTTCTTTCATTTCAAAATGTCTATTGTTTCATTTTTTAAAACAATCTTTTCACTTTCTTTATAGTTCCTACTTTCTTATTTATTTTCTTTTTTCAAACTTTATTTTGTTTGTTTCTTTTTATTTATAGTTGTAAAAATTATTTATTCTTACCTTGAGATTTTTTTTATAAATTTCTTGTTAGTGGTTTATAACTTTTATAATTTTTTGTTTCCAACTTTTACTTTGTTTAAAGTATTAAATATTATTTTTCTTCGCTTAAAAATATTTTATTGTGCTTAAAATTTGTTTTTTGTGCCTAGAAGCCCTAAAAAATTCTTGGACCTTCCGTTTCCACCCAACTCTTACCTTAAGCTATCGTAGAACATTAGGAAGCCATAAAAACCTCCACGCTTTTTCTATAAATCTTACCAGCTGGTACCGGTGAGTTTTGATTTGAAGTATCTCATAAATTATTTTAATAAATTCTTATCGCTAGGTTTTTTACTTCAAGCACCAACTCTAATCGACGGTTCCGAACATCCTCAATTTATTAGCCGACGCATAATCCCGGCTACTTCCAAGTAAGGGGGATAAGATACGGTTTTTTCCTTGAATCGTTTTATCTGCCTCATAAATAAAATCTTGAATAATGAACTATATGTTAAACAATTAGACTTAATAAAATATTCGATCAGGTAACTTGGGTAGTGTAATTTATTTATTCATGCTACTTTATATTTTTGCACTTAGAAGTTGTTTTCAGTTGGGTTGTTTTGATTGATTGATTGATATACATGTATGGTATGTACGATGGATGTTGTATGTAATGCTAGTGTCATGATAAGACCGCTATGAAAAAACTCGCTAGTGGCATGATAGCCTCATTTAATGAACTTTGTTAGTTTCATGTTAGGGCCAGAAAGCCAATAAAATGTTAGTATCATGTGTAGGTCCGAAAAGGGATAGTATCATGTTTAGGGTGGAAACCAAACGCTAGGATCATGATAGGAGCGTAAAAATTATCCTAGGCCGATAGATAACAAGTTAGACGTGAAAATAATGATTAAGCATGGTTATGTAATAACTCATGAGGTGAGAGCGCACACAAGTAAATCAGTTATGAAAATATAAATGATTGCTATGATATCATGCAACTAACAAGATTTCAAGATAAAAGGTAGTAAAAAATAGGACATGGAATCACATGTAAAGGCTTTTAATTTAACGGGATAGTGATCATGCATCACGATTGGATATGACATATTGTTTGATGTACCACATGACATGATTGCTTTCAAAATGAAACAAAATGAATTTTCTAGATAAAATGTTTTTCCGAGATAGGCGGCAAGTTAGGGTATCTATAAGGACATAAGACCCTGTGATTGATTCGACGTCTTTGGTGCCGAAAAATGACCTTACATTGCCCAAAATGTCTTAACGGGATAAACGGTAGGTTAAGGCAGTTATGTGGACATAAGACCCTATGACTACTGACCCGACGTGTCTGGTGCTGAAAAAAAGACCTTACACGACCAACCGTTAAGACATGAAAGGTGTCGTGGATTCGGCCCTACGTGACTTAACTAGGCCGTAACTTTAGACGAGTGGTTCGGTACGGATGGTTCAAACCCATTTTATATTTATGTTATGCTCTATTTTCCTGGACTGGTTGGCATTCACGAGAGGCTCTGTCTTGGCGTAAACAGCCCGTACTTTTTATGCAGGGCTCTGGCCTAGTGGAATCCCTACTAGCTCTACTTAAGGGGCATTTATGAGAGTGTGGTGATGTACACACCCACCATCACATTAGGTTCATGCATTTGCATGTGCTCTGCTTTCCTGGACTAGTTGGCATTCACGAGAGGCTTTGTCTCGGCATAGACATCCCGTACATTTCTTGTTAGGCTCTGGCCTGGCGGCATCCCTAGTGGCTCTGCTTAAGGGGAATTCTTGAGAGTGTGGTGTTGTACACACCCACCGCCCTAGGTTCATCCGACGACATGTTTTTGAAAAATGGTTTCGAAAATGTTTTATCACATATAGTGATTAAATCGAAGAGCATTCTGTATTTAGATCTTGAGATGGACTAGGATTGTCTGATTTCTTGTTGATTTCAAGTTCAACTATATATATTAATATGTTGGATCTATTATGCTTAGAATCATTATTCTTGAATTTGTTTATTTGAGAAATTATTACGACCCTTGTGAAAGGCTTGTAATATTTTCTCCTTACTGAGCAAATGGACGCTCACCCCTTTAACTACAGGTGAGTTCTACGAGGAGGATTACTATGCCCACCCCATTGAGTCAGAGTACGGGACATACTCGAGGAGGAGCAATTACCGGGTGGAGACGCACTGTAACTTCTCGACATGACTATCTGGTGTTAGGAAGTTGTCGTTGGGAATTAAAACAAACTCTAGCTCTCTTCCGCTGCACTTATCTTTTGTTATTTTATTGGTGTAGCACCCATGTTTATCGTTTGTCAAACTTATGTTCAAATTTTTTTAAATTTCCCCTAAAACTTTTGGGTGGATAAATGAGGGTGTTACATCAGTAAATGTGATGAAGTACCGATACCCTCCTTTGGCTTGTGTACTCATGAGCCCACACACATCACTGTGTATGAGTTCAAGTACTTCTGGCACCCTCTCATTGTGTCTAGTGAATGAATCTTTTGTGATTTTTCCAAGTAAACAAGATTCACATGTCTTCATAGTCCATTTACGTGTAACTTGGGAACAAGTTTCTCATTTATATGGCCTAAATGACAATGCCATATGTACGAGTCTTTTGAGTCATTTTGTTTGATCCTCTTATTGTGGAGATTATAGATTGGATTTACTTAGTCTAGAACATACAAATTAGTAATCATTTGTGCACTGTAATAATATGATCCATTTAAATAAATAGAACAACTATTGTCCTTTATTATAAATTAATAACCCTTCTTCTCCAAAACATAAGTCAAATTTCTGGTAATAGCAGACACATAATAACATTATTCCAGTTCTAAAACAAATCCAGAAGGAAGAGAAATAAAATATGATCCAATGGCGACAACAACAACTCTTGCTCTATTCCCAACTCTGAGATAGATTTCTCCATTCGCCAATAATCTACTTTCCTTTAACTCCTACACATTCGAACAAATATGAGATCCACATCCAGTATCTAATACCCAAGATGTAGAACTAGAAATATTAGCATCAATTACAAGAATACCTGAAGATGAAGCATTAGCTTCTTTCTTATTCTCATCGATTCACAATTGGAAGTTGTGCTTCCAATATCCTCGTTTCCCACAATTGAAGCACTCTTGCCCTTTCTTCTTCTTCTTTCCTGCTTTCTGGATTGGTTTAAGTGCTTGAGCATGCGTATTGGCTTGTTCTCCTTTACCTTTGTTGGTCTTTCCCTTCCCTTTGTTGTTCTAAACAACCATTATTACTTTTTCCTTTCATATATTTTTCTCAGATGTTCTCAACATGTTGAGCAGTTCAGGAAGGGTTTTGTTCAGATCATGCATATTGTAGTTTACTATGAAGTTTTCATAACTTTCTAGGAGAGATTGCAAGATCAGATCAGTGGCCAAGTCAGCAGGCAAGGTTGTCTCTAGTTTCTCTAGTTCCTGCATGTGTGCAATCATCTTGAGCACATGAAGAACCATTGACACACCTTTTGCCAGTTTTCACTTAAACAACGTTGTTGACGTTTCGCACCTTTCATGCTGGGCCAAGTTTCTAAAAATTTGTTTCACATGTTTGATCATATTGTACGCCCACATGGATTCATGCTATTTTTGCAGCGTTGATTCCATAGTTACCAGCATGAAGCACTTGACATCATGAGCATCACTGGGATGCTTCCGGTAACCATCCCGATCATCACGGGTCACATTTTGTCACCACCACCCCCGCCCCTCGATTCGGAGGTGCGATTACAGAAGTGGCGGGGATGGCGGTGATGGTCAGAGCGGGAACCCTTCTTTGTTTCGTGGACCCAAAACCCGGCCTTTCAATTTTTTTTTCTGAACTAAGTTACTATTTTCTAAATTACTTAACGTGTTGCAGGTTTTTACGAGTTTTCTAACTATGTCCTAAACCTGCACCCAAAACACGTTAGCAGTTTTACAGAGAATCACGCAGTAATATAATCCATATCCACCAGAAAGGAGTCCTGCCCCATCGCGCTGGGGAAGAACTCCCCGAGAAATAAATTATACATGCCATCAGAATAATTCTAACTACATGTGCATGTTACACCTACAGAACCCGGAGTATAACATATCAGGATCCATACTATGTCTGCGTAATCGAGTCATCAAGACTCCGACGATCGCAACAGATTCTGCTGTTGTTGCTAAACACAAATACAAGATCCCGTTAGTCAACCGTAATCGTGCTCACCCATAATAACCATAATCATAACAACTTCATATAACCATAACTTGCTCATCGAGACTACCCCCCGTAATCCGAATTAGAAACCTTTACCAAGGAACAAAATACCTTAAGTACCAAAAATCCCATACCGACCTTGATCAAGTATTAAGTTATCTTCTTTATGAAATGAGAAATTGAAATTGATTCCATCGTTTGTTGATAGAAATTAGATAAAATACACACCACACATTTGAGATAAAGAATGGGATTATGGGGTCACAAACCATAAGCTCCTGAAAATATGTAGATATAGTAGGGGTGAGTCCTCGAGAGAACTGAGTAAGGGTTAGGTAAGGATCACGGGGTTTTACTTTTAAAAACACCTCCATAAAAGGATTGGCGTGCAATGTACTAGCAGATATACAATTTTAAGTATAATCATAGATCGTGATATGCAATACAGGAGTCCCGCCGGACTTTAGTGGTACCCTTATATTCCATCGAATGAATCAGATATGTCCTTAATGGATGATCCCGATCCCATACAAGCGCGCGGTACTGGCGTGGGGTGTACATCCTCATAACTATCGTATCGCCACCCAGTGGCCCTTTCCTTATCAGAATCCCATCCTTATCAGAAATCCCGTACCTGATCACCCAGTGATCGTAAAGGCTCCCGATCATAAGATCGATTCTCCAATGCTCGAAAACCTGCATGCCATTACCCTACCATGAAACTAGCCCCGGGAGTCACTAGGCCTCACCCTCGAGCCGTGAACTAGCCGTTAAATAACCTAATATGCATTAGGAAAATTGAAACGCATATTAAGAAAGTTAAGCTCCTTACCTTAAATGATAAAATCTTAACGCGATGACCTGAGTAATGAAGTCTGACAAAGTTCCGTTTGAACTTCCATGGTCCCCCAACCACTAGACGATAATAACTCATGTTAGAACTTGAACCTTTTTAACCCTTGTATAACATTCCATACTTAATGAATTTTCTTATCTTTTGACTAAAGTCAACATACTTAACAACTTTCCATTTTCGGTCAACCTTATGAAAAGTTGTCCGACCATACTTAAAATTACCGTTTTAGCCTTAATCTTCATAGGAGTTCAAACTTACTTCTTTATCCTTAATTTACATTCAAGTCCCTGAACTTTCACCAAATGTTCAATTTGGCCCCAACCTTATGGAAAGTGATCAGAATCACTTCAAACTTTTCCAATTTCACACTTAGCTTCAAATAGGCTAAGTTCAACTTTATTAACCATGATTAGTTAACCCTTTGACCAAAAGTCAATCAGTTGACCAGTTTGGTCAAACTAAGTTATAAGTGGTCAAACTAACTTGTAATTTCACTCAATTACCACTTAAGCACATCTTAAATGTTATTTATGCTTAATTACACACTTAATCCTTATACTTTATCAAAATGTGCAACTTTTCCCAAATTAGCATAAAGTGTTCCAAAACTACTTAAATGCTACCAACTTCATACTTAAGCTTAAAGAAGCTCATTTTTACTTCTTTTCCAATAATTACACCCAAATACCAGATTTTTACCAAAATGTGCAATTGGACCCAACTTTTCCCAAAGTGGCCCAAAAGTGCCCAAACTCCACTTTTAACTTCAAATGAGTTTAATTAGCCTTAATTTGTCACTAATTACCACTTATTCACCAACTTTTACCAAAATTTATATTTTGGTCCTAAAATTCTCAAAAGTGACAAAAACTTCCATAAATTCCAAATTAACTTATTTCTTCCAAATTTCATGATTAAACTTCATAATCACCAAATTATTCTTCCAACTCCCAAACTTTCGGCCAAATTACCAAAATGACCCTATAATTTTTTCTTCGAACTTTAACCATCTTTTTAGGTGTTCTAAACTTCATTAATCCAACATTAATCCATACTTTAGTAAAGGACACCAATATTATTTATTCATTGGTGAATTCGGCCAACCATAGAGAATTTCCAAGAAAATTGTTTTTCAACTTCAAACTTTCAAAAACACCTTAAATGTTCATAATCATCACTTAACCAACATAAAGTCATACTTTAACCAAGAACATCTTCATCCAAATTCATCTGATAAATTCATCCAACACATGAATTTCTACAAGAAATTGTTCTTCAAGTTTCTACAACAACATTCAAGCTTAGAATCATCATTTAACCAACATAGATCAACATTTCAATAAAGAACAATTTCATCCTTCAAACACCTTAAAATTGGCCATACATGCATCATCATTCTCCATGATGATTCAAGCTTAACTTCATATATTAAACATGTTCATAAACAATCCAAGAACACATATTAATACTTGTTGCAACTCAAATCCAAACTTTGTTCATAAACATGAAAATTCGGCTAACACTTAGCACCATAATCCAAGATGATTCCAACTTAGTTCCAAGTATTAAACATGCTCCAAATCTACCCAAGAACACAAATCAACCATCACTTTAAGCATCCAACATGTTTTGCTCAAGAACACCAAGATCATAAATTCTTAAAATCACCAAATCTTTATGGAAACATGCAGTAATTCTTCATACTAGTCCATAATAACTTCATAAACATGCTTACCTTAGAAAATATTGAATAAATCCTTGTAGAGATTTTTCCAAAATCTCTCCTTTAAATTCGGCCTTCAGAGAATAAAAGGGAAAATAAGTTTCAACTCCTTCAACACTTGATTCAACCTTAAAATAACCTTTGTTCAAGCTTACCTTAAGATTTTATTGAAGAAATGTTGAACAACCTTCTCCAAAAACACCCTTGAAATTCGGCCAACTTGAAGAAATGAGGAGATGCTGTGTTTTCCTTGCTACTAAACTTGTTTTCTTGAAGAACTACTCAAGAAAACAAGTTTTCCTTTGAATTTGGAGGAGATTTAGTGAAGGATTTGTGAACGAATTAAGCTTGAATCTCAAGAACAGATGAAGAACAATGTATGAACACTTAGAACTTTTGAAAGAAAAATGGTTGGGTAGAATGAAAGGGAAGGGCCGGTTATGTGGGGGTGGTGGGAGAGGGGTGTTTATTTATTATTAACTAGGGACAATGATCCACAATTCACTCCCTTAGGTTTTTTTTTAATAACCTAGAGTCAACACCTAAAACATAAAATAATATTATCAACCAAAAATATCTCCTCCCTCACCTAGGAAAAACTGGCTGCACTTAATTGCTAGGATTAGTGGGCATTTTCGACCACTTTTCCAAAATGATCATTTTGCCCTCCGAAACTAAATTTTGGCAAAATGGCTCGAACTCCCGTAACATTATAAAATGCTTAAATCTTATGGAGTTTAGCTCAAATAAACTCCCAGGAGATAGAATCACATTAATTAACATGGAATTTACATGTAATTACTAAGTCTTGGAGAATTATAATTGAGCCACCGGGCAATTCTTCTCAGAAATTCACCATTTTCTACGGGTGACTGTAACATTCTCCCCCCTTAAGACTCTTGGTCCTCCAAGAGTATCTTCAATATCAGAACCATTTTTGAATATCCTCGCAGGAACTTAGACCGCAACCTAAGTGGAATGAAACCATCCCTGAGTCCTATCCTCAGGAACTGATCATTAGCAAACGTCAAATCATCTCTCAACAAAGAGTAACCACCGATACTTCATTATGACAAAGTTCGGTGTCCCAGTTTAACCATCTTCATATGGTCAAAATGAAACCTCTAAAATCCTTCTTGAACTTACCAATGTAGTGTATGACGGACACCTTAATCTTAACGGAAAAGCCATATCGTTACTGGCACAGACCATATCTTTAATGGGTTCCAAACTCGAGCTGTTGTCAGAATAACTGACCCATGTGATATAAAACATAACATATAACCTTCACTACATCCCAAGCTGTAACAGTCAGAATATAGTCACTAAGTGACTACACATCACAGATACCTTTATCAGACCTTAAATTACAGGCAACCGGAACATAGTCATAAGGTGACTGTGTAGAAAATTCTTTCAGGAGGGTAATCTTGAACCATTCAACACCACATCGCGGCCTTACCTTACCATACCTTACCATATCATATCATATCATATGGCCTACGGCCATATAGAATGAAGCCAAACCTCCCATACAATCTCACAAGATGAAACATATCCTATTACATCACGGATCTCCAGACTCCAAGTCTCGGAGTATCAGAAATCAGACCATACTTGTTGATAATCCACTGTGACATGGAATATCAGTCATTCAACTTTTGTTGAACCAACAGAGCACCGTACCGGTGCAAGAATGGATTCACATAAAAAATAGAATTCAGAACACCTTGTCGGTGTTATACAGAATGAAATTGATACATGATGGATTGTTGGGTCAAACCTGTCATAAGTTAAAACTCTGGAATGAAGTATCATAACTTGATCCTGAATCGAGATACATGTGTGAGTTGATTCACTATAGAATGAAGCTATTGTAGCATACTCCAAAACCACTTCCTCGGTAGTGGCCCATAGCTCTCAGATGGAGAAGAACTTTCATTCTTCCACACAGATTTTTAACCTGAACTTGGTTTCAAACAGCTTATCTCTTCACGAGACAAGCTAGCAAGTTGTGTTTCCCAATTATTAAATCGAAAAGTCATACTTTCGATTCCAGAATAGGAGGGTGGTAAACAAATCAACTCTATATCCTATAGTTTCCTCGATGCCGAAGTCTTCATCAGAGAATAACTTCATTTCCTATTTCATGAGCAAATCAAAACTTCACTAACGCGATTCCTTAATCATTTCTTAGACAGGGTCCAAAACCCTGATCCTTGAATTTTTGAATACTCTTTAGATGCAGAAATAGAATAATCATCACAAGGTATAGGACATTGGAACGGAAGTAAATCCGTATCAAAGCAACTAACATCAATTTCCCTACCAGACCGAGGAAAATGAGTGGTAGGCATACCCTGAGTTGGTACACCCAGTGTGACCCCAGATACAGAATCATCGAACTAAGGACTAACCCATCATATTATTTTGACGATAATGTCTTTGGTCAACTAATTTCTCTCACTAACTTGACATACATGAACCACCGTCTGTCAGCTGAGAGTGGTAGTTTGGACTACCGACCAGAGTCTCTCAGTGGCATCCCGTCCTCCGGGTGCATCTTGTTACCCCCTAAGTCGATTGCTGGTATTTCTACACCATAACCACAGACAGTACTGAGTCCTAGGACCACCGATACTCACTAACATCACCTAACTAATCTTGAATGCCTCGTAGTTACTTTGATGTCCTAAAGTTGATGTAGAATGTGGATGCTCCTCTCTGGATCATTTTTTTGTTTTGTACGTGTTGTCGTTGTGTATGGCTCTTGCATCTTCGTGTCCATGTACTCATTTTTCCATGTTGAGTTGTTATTACGGAACATGTTAAAGCTGATTGCATCGCCTTCTTTTTGATAATTCATACTACAATACCAAATGATGCCTAACAGAGATCCTGCGTGGCATCTCCGACGCGGTACCCAAGGACCCTCAGATGTTAAAGCTCTAATTGCTTTCTTGCGTGCTTGTAAAATTTCCTGATGCCCATGTGTCATTCAATGTTTCCAATTCTAAGCCATATGAATCAAGATTCAACAATTCCTAATCATATTACTAATGTATGAGTGTCTTAATCCTATCTCACCGAAGACGTAATGTAGAGATCTTCTGTACATCTCATCTCATTCATGACCCCCTTGTTATCCTTAAGGTACGACTTTATGAACCAATAATACAAACTCATGAATAAGGATCTTATTAACATATACCCGTTAGCACTCCTTGCTAGAAAGTCTCATCCTGATTAATCAGAAATACCCATCCCAGACGGGTCCACTACTAAACTGGCATAGGTGGTTGAATTTGTAGTATCTGTTGTGGAGGTTTGCAAGCCTCTAAACTATAGCGCGCCCCTCGAGCGTGTTGGTCTAGCCCTATGGTTAAAACTGTGACTGTCCTTTCATACATTATTCCAATGTCAAAAGGCAGTCCTTAATCTAATGCCTCATGGATCTGCACTTAAGACACTATCCTTCCTTTCAGAGGTACCCCAGTTCTGTGTGAAGTCTTCTACAACTAGCAAAGTCATGTCAGTCCTCCTGTGCCTCTGTCCTTAGCATTTAGGCCTAATCTTCTGGATTTACTGGCACCTCTACTCACTCCCTGCTATCCTGAACCTCTCCCGCCATTCTGGGGTCGGGAGGACGTTACTTAACTATCTATTTCCTCCAATTTCATACTAGGGTTTCAACATCCCCGCTAATCATATCGTGTACAATCTTGAGTCAGAAAAGAAAATCCAGTGACTTACTATCACTGAACATACTTAAGTTGATCACCCGCAGTCCCACCTATTGATCCCAAGGTAGTTCTAATGAGAAGTTGATCAGGGCCCTCACAGAACTATCCTAAAACTGATAAGTGAAACACATCTCACCTATCATCCTAATGTAGTTTATATAAGAAGCTGACCAGGATTCTCATATAAACCATCCTGGAATCAATCGGTGACGCAGGGCCTTGTCCTTTATACTCGGTGGTGCCAATCAGGTCATCAATCTCCGCTACCTATATGACTGTCTCACGCGAAATGGCCAGATCTGGTCTCCGACCGTACTCTTCGCACATGAGGGTGTATCCTATCATCTTGCTCCTCATCACCTGAAGCATACTCAAACCGACATTTCCTAGAACTAGTAAACGTGGTAACATGTGTATCCGTATACGTCAGCTCGGTGGCCGCATTCTCAAGCCAATCATCTAACTATCCTAAATTGGCGGATCGTTGTTGTTACAGCCACCATGGTCCAAAGACCATTTTCCGGTGGACTATACCTAAGGGTTAGGCATTTTGCTTAATGGAACTTTGGTTAATGTATGAATTTTGGTAATTGTTAAGATTGAGGATTGTATGTAAGTATGTTCCAAATTATTAAGTATGTAAGAGTGTGTATTGATGTGCAATGGTGAATGTTTAGTGTTTGTAATGTTATGGTTAAGTGTTAGTAAGAAAACAAGACTATTTTGAAAAATAGAATGGTCGGGTGAGCCACGGGTGACTCACCGCACAACGCAGGTGATCGCCCGAGCTTGAAGATACAAGTGACAGGGCCTCGAGCGAGCCACGGGTGACTCACCGCACAAGACGGGTGACCGCCCGAGCTCGGAAGTGAAAAATGGACAGGGGCTCGGGCGACCACCGGGCGAGCAGGAGCCTATGGAGGGCGATCACCCGAACCCACAAAACTGAAGAGATAGTGCCGCGGGTGAGTCGCGGGCAAGCGACGCACAAGAACGGGTGATCGCCTGGGGTGGAAAGGAGCAGGGCAGTGGGCCGGGCGAACGCCGGGTGATTGGAACGCTTTGGCGGGCGATCGGCTGACCCAAAAAATGAGCGAGGCAGGGGAGCGGGCGACTCGGTGCAAAGACCGGGTGATCGCCCGACACCCTAGATAGCAAACGTTTTACAGGCTTTAAGCCTGAAAACAGTTGAGAAAAATCATTTCTCAACTTCACCTTCAACCTTCTGCTCTCCAACCCGACCCCAACCCTCACCAACTCAAAAATCACTCAAATCTTGGCCAAAAATTGAAGGAGAAGCGTGTTCCATGCAAGATTCTCAATCAAAGTGAAGATTAAATAAAGTACAACTCGAATAATTCATTATTCGGGTGGAATCTGAAATTGAGCATGAATTAGAGGTAAGTTTTCTATGATTTCTTGATGCAATTGAAGTGTTAAACATGTTCTAATGTTGTATTGGAGCCAGGAACATGTTTTACATCAGTGATT
>JBBYHH010232171.1:0-13194 GCA_038382905.1 Daphne laureola
TACCAAAAATAGTGCATTTAGCTAGTTATCATTAATTGTCATTACAATCTCTTGGGTTCGATCTCACTCATCCTACTGTAATTGCACACCTTACACTTGAGGGTGAGTCGGGTTTATAAATTGTATTTGCCTAATCCGATTTTTGACATAGCACTCATCCACATTAGCAGACCAGAAAAACCGGAGAGAAAGTGAGCTTAGTGACTTATAAATTTCCAGTGGCAAGATCAGACAGCTCATCAAGTGCGTAGGGAGAGATTGAATAACAGATTTAATAAGTGTTGCTCTCCCAGCCTGTGATAGAGTTCATGCCTTCTAGGAGGCGAGTTTCTCTGTCGCCCGCTCAACTAGAAAATCCAGTTGTTCGTTCTTCCATCTTCCCAACATCCACGGAAATCCTAGATACTTGTCTTCGGTTAAAGTCCGGCGAATGCCCAAAACCTGTTGTAGCACATTCCTCTTATAAGAAGAAATATAGGGACTATAGTAAACCGTTGATTTATTAAGGTTGACACGTTGAGCAGATACACTCTCATAAGTACGCAGAATATGCATCACATAATTTTTCGCTTAGAACGTATCACGCGGGAAAATCAAAGAATCATTTGCGAAAAAGAAATGCAAAACCGTCAGGCTGGTATTACTTACCACCATGCCCGCAATGGTCCCGGATCTCTCGGCCTTTCAGAGCAAAGCAGATAAACCTTCAGTCACAAAAAGAAATAGGAAAGGAGAGAGAGGATCACCTTGACGAATATCGTGCGATGGCTTGAAAGACCGGGACGGTGCATCATTTACCAAGACTGAAAAATAGGCGGACTCGATACACATCATCACAAGCCGCACCCAAACCATCGGGAAACCCAACTGAAGCAACATTTGTCTGAGAAAAGGCCACTCCACACGATCATAAGCCTTCATCATGTCCAATTTAATGGTCATCGCACCAAGGCATGTACCACGCAAGTTAGTAATAGCATAACACGTCTCAAGTGCAATCAAAACATTATTTGTCAACAATATTCCCGGCAGAAAAGCACTCTAATATTCGCATATTAGTGAATTCATAAGGGGCTTGAGACGATTAAGAATTACCTCTGTGACAAGCTTGTACAAGACATTGCAAAGGCTTATTGGACGATATCCCGAAAAATCACGCGGACTTTTGCATTTCGGAATCAAAGCCAGGAATGTATGATTAAGTGATGGATCCATCTTACCCGTACTCAGTATACTCAATGTAGCACTTGTCACACTATTACCCAAAATATGCCAAAACTTCTGATAGAAGAATGCAGGAAAACCATTCGGGCCAAGAGATTTATGCGGGTGCATTTGAAATAAAGCAGATTTTACCTCATCCGGCGTATATGACCGAAGAAGGGAATCGGTCATCCCCGGCGTAACTCGCGGCTTGACATGTCCCAGTACATCATCCAACTATTGGGGCACATCTGATAAGAACAAAGACTGATAAAATCGCAACGCCTCACTCTCAATATTTTCCTACTCTGTCAATCGCACACCCGACAGAGCTACAACATGTGTAATCCGATTCCACTGTCATCGAGGTATGGCGGATTGGTGAAACAATTTGGTGTTCTTGTCACCTTCCTTCAACCATAATTTACGCCTCGTAGTAAAGCATGCAACTATTGGGGTTTTCGGGTATCAATCAGAACGCAATAGAAGCTTAAAATGGAACCTCGTCAGGATCAGCTGTGAAACAATTAAACCAGGTGTTCAGAAATATACCTCACGTGATTTTGATCCGTGTGACACGGATGAGAAAATACCCATCCTCTAAGGTATCCACATTGAGCAACCAGAGTATCAATGATCTCCCTCTTGTTGTACTAGCATCAATTCCCTTCAAGATTAGAGCACCAAAACCAGGAGGAGCAATTTTCTGAGTTGCATTTCTCAACCTTGTACCTACTAGACTAGGAAAACAACTCATATATAGAGCACAAAGAGAGAGGCGCCTCTTGCCTAAAGAATGGGATAATTTCACCTTCAGTCCCTAGCCTCTAATGCTCACAATATTTAACTGTCCAACTTTCACAAAATTGACACTTAAGTCACTAAACTTCTGCTTATAGCTAAATAACTCTCAAGTCTACTCATATGTGTGCGACCCTATAGGTTTTCATCACATTGGCCGTAATTATGAAATTTCATCCATAATTACAGACAATGAGCGGTATCTAGCAACACATCACTGTCACCCAAGTAATGTGGAAGTCAACATCACGACGGAACCTCACCCATCTGTATGATTATACAGTGTACATGATATGTCCCTTCATTCAGACTCTCAGATTGACACGAGGCGCGGATCTTGTGCATCCTCATTAGTGTTCAACCTTGTGCATGAGAATACTCTCCCGTGGTAAGAGAATGAAGAATCTCATCTTGGTTCATGATAGTCATACTTAATGATGTTGTGATACACCCGAAACTAGCACACTCCCTCGATCAAGAAAAGGATCGTTCATATAATCAAAGCATGTCACTCACATGAGCAGATCTTCATAACCTCAAGTCGAAGGACTACGCATATTATGATCCATAAAAGACACTTATGATGTTCATACCAGGATCCCATAATGCTCTCAAACTGGTCGCTCCAATACATAGTTCATCTTCTATGTATTCATAAGTAAGCCTTCACAATATCTATGTGAATCTTCCCTTATGCTAGTCTCAAAGGTGTTATAGCAACTCATGTTCACTACAACACATTAACTAAGGTCATTTAGAAATATCGATATATATTCCAGGGTTAATAAATTATGTTATTTAATTAACACACAAATCCAAACTAACACAATTATCGAACTATGTAAATATTATGATTCACGTCCAAAAACCACATCACCGCGGATTGGATTATGGGCATTACTCCTACAAAAACTCCTCTGACAGCTCAATCCGCTTAGCTAAATCCACCGGAATCCAAATCGATGAAGAAACTTTCTCCAATTCTTCTTCTAGGAACTTGATACGATAATGCATCCCTCTAAACTCATCACGGTTCCATCTAGACAAAAGTGTGCGATTCTCTCCAAGTTGCGAAGGCAAAGATTGTTTGTGAACCCATGCTTGATTTAGTAACTCTTCATACTTTGTTTCACTCATCCAGAATTTCTCAAAACGCCAAACCTTCCTACGACGAAACTGTTGCTTGGCAAGAAAAACTTCCATTTCATTATGATTTGATTTTGCAAAGTAGAAATTTCGTACACATGCAACTAAAATTTTCAACTGCCAATCCGTAGACGTCGCCGCATGATCTAGTCGTTGCTGAACAAAAATACCACTCGTGAAAGTCTTCTCCCATGTGAACGGAACACCTGAAAAACCCAAATCGTCCAAACCAGAATCTGACAAAGCCAATAAAAAATCCTTCATCTGTTGCTTGCATCTCAGCGGCTCCCCTTTCTTCTCATGAGCCCAAAGAACTTCATTGAAATCACCCACCACCAACCATGGAAGAGAAGATTGACAAGCAAGTAAAAGCAACAAATTCCACAACTCACCACGGCGGTGAACTTTCGGATGGATGTAGAACCCTCTGAGATACCAAGAAAACTCGACCCCCTCCACAACCACATCAATATGGTAGTCCGAAAGCGAGAGGAGAAGGACATCCCATCTTATCCACCAAAGGAGCGCCAGCCCTCGCTTCTGGACTTCACAATCTGGGGTGATACAGCTATGGTAGCCCAATCGCCGGCCGTACCAATCCATCTCGGTCGTTGTCTTGTTCGTTTCGATAAGAAATAAGAGCGGAGCTCTTGCGAGCCTTATAGAGCACGCTTCAACACATGTAAAGTATCTTTAGAGCCACCCGGTGGATGCGAAAAGAACTCAAACGGCGGCGGCGGTGGCTGTTCGTCACGCGGCGTCGCTAGATCAAAAAAACTATTCTCACAAAGAGTGAATCGATTTCTGAGATAAATTTGTTTTGGAGGAAATGGTTATATTTTAAAAAATTGTAAACGTTCTTTTTTTTTTTTCTCTTTATTGTCTAGGAAAAAATACATTTTCCGTAAAGAAAACTTTCTTCCTTCAAAGTTATTAAATTATCCTTACAACATAAAATCTTAGAATAATATTCTGCGTAATCTTTATACCCAATCAAACCATTCAGTTATTAATTTGTCTATATATCATTCTCGCTAGGTGTTATAAAAGCTACTTCATCCGTTCCTATTTAATTGTTACGTTTAACTTTTAAATTTTATTTTACTCAACTTTTCACTAGAAAAAATTTAAAAAATATTTCTAGAAAGTAGACATATTGATTTACCTTATATATATAAAAAACATGTTGAAATATATATATATATATATAACATATCTATTAAAAAGGCCACGGACGGAATCAGTAAATGTTAAGGAAAACCTAGTGGCCTATATGAACGAACCAAGAGGTGAAGGACATATTTGATACGGCTAAGTCGAGATTGAGGACTGCTACTTTAGCCATCACACTACCAAACACAGCTTATATATAAAGAAGTAGCTATTGGAGAACTTTTAGAACAAACCTAGCTAGCTACAAAGACCTCTCAGACTCTTTGTATATATATCGATACTTTCGTATCACTGGTTTTGTGTAAATGACTATGGAGTTTGCCAGTGTTTCCCAGTTTCTTCATGATAGGACAATTCTAAATTTCTAATTATAGGTGCCACTGGTTTTCTGGGTACGTAAGTTGTCTCATCTATCTTAATCTCATTATAATTATTAGTAGTTGTTACTTGTTACTACCTCCATTCTCATTTAATTGAATCAACTCCATAAAGATTAATTAAGCTAGATATCAGATTTACTATATGTTTTGACATAGTTATACTTGCGTAGAAGTTGCATAAAAAAACACAAAGACAAAATAAGAATAGTGAGGAAAGTATTTTTGTTATTTTGGAATATTTAAAAAGTGGTTTTTTTCACTTTTGAAATAAACTAAAATGGAAAGGTATGTAATTTTTCAGGGATAGAAAGAGTACATTTCTGATCTTTTCTTTTCCTTTTTTTTTATTAGACAATAGTTTCTAAGGTTTTTAATTTTTACCATCACATGTCGTGTGTTCTTGTAAAAAAAATTCATCCGTTCTAAAAATAATGTAACACTTTCCTTATGACGTCTCAAGTAATGTTACATTTTCGTTTTGTAACTTCTTACATAGATTTATCATATCATCTTTACCTCTAAAGCTCAAAAAATAAAAATAAAAGTATAATCAATATATATATATATATATATATATTTCTCTTTTTCAAATAAAGTTTTCTATTTAATAATACAATTATTTGAACTTCATTCTTGGTATATTTATCGTCATATTTTGATTTTGTCTTGCAAAACTAGATTTTTGTATTTAATTACATATTCCAAGATAAAAAGGGTAAAATGGAAATGATTTTTTTAGATTAAGAAAATATTTTTTCTTTGAAAAGAATGAAAAACTTCAGGATAAATGTTTTTACGAGTTTTCAATGTGGTACCTGATATAAAAATAGGATGTCATAAGAGAAATTGTATAAAACATTCTGACTTTGGACATTTTCTATGACAAGTAACGGAAAGTTTCAGGCTCTACCACTTTGGTCAATACAAGATTTTCGCATTTATTTAGGTGACTAGGGTATAAAAAGTAATATTGATGAACTTGTATATTTTATGTTAAATACTCAAGTTTATATGTTAATTTAAAAGGCTTTTTACTTTATTAAGAGAATTGGGAGCGAGGTATTTTTGAAAATTTCAACAAACTAGTTGGATTTTTACAAAAGGTGTGTTCTTTTTGCAACAATTTGAATTTAGGAGGGAAATTTGTGAGTATAAAATTTTTTAGGAATGATGAAAATTTTAAATTTTTTTTTTTTTTGGAATGAGTAAAGTACATTGGTGATCCCTTAACTTTTAATTACGTCTTATTCATGTCCTATTTTATCTTTTCACCTTTTTTAAATCTCATATTAAAACTTACGGTGTATCTGAAAATTTTAGGTTTAGGAGTTAATTTCTCCACTCTATTACGGTTTCATTGATGCTGATAAGTATTTATACACAACTACAACATTGAGTCCTAAAGCTACTCTAGTTTCGAAAGAGTAGCAGTAGCATTCTAGCTTAACTTGAACACCAAGTAATTGTATCACAGTAGGACTCGTATAGCTATACAACATGTAATCAACATATTCTTCATCACTCCTCGTCAAGTTGGAGCATGTAAGTTAAACACACCCAACTTGCTTGTAAGAAATTGAAATTGATCCCTTCCTAAGGCTTTTGTCAGTACATCAGCAAGCTGAAGCCGAGAGCATACATGAATAGGTTTGATGTCCTGGCTTTGCTTTCTTTCCCTGATAAAATCACAATCAAGTTCAATATGTTTTGTCCTCTCATAGAAGACAAGGTTTGAGCCAATGTGTATTGAGCTTGACTGTCATAGTATACATTCATTGGCTATATTTGGAACACAGTAAGGTCATTTAGGAGAGCTTTGAGGCAAATTAACTCACTGGCCAGACTTGCCATTGATCTATATTCTGCTTCAGCAGATGATCTGGAGATGGTTGGTTGCTTCTTTGACTTCCAAGAGATAGGAGCATCATAGCTAGTAGTTGACCTTCTAGTGTTTGGATAGTTGGCCCAATCAACATCACAAAACCCAATTAGCTCTAGATTGTTGTTAACTGGAAACAACAAACCTTGTCCTGGAGAGTTCTTCAGATACTTGAGAACTCTTATGGCTGTTGTTGAATGTTCTTCCAAGGGTTCTCTCATAAATTGACTAAGTAAATCCACCACATAAGTGATATCAGGTCTTGTGATTGTCAAGTATAGCAGTTTTCCAATTAACCTTCTGTACTGACCTGGATCTTCACAAGCCTTTCCTGATGCTTCTCCATGTTTGTGGTGGTGTTGAATAGGGAATGTAGCTGGCTTGCATCCTTCCAGCCCTGTCTCTTGGAGTAAATCCAAGACATACTTCCTGTGTGAGAGGAAAATGCCTGTAGATGACCTTGCTGCTTCCAGACCCAAAAAATACTTGAGCTTACCCAAGTCTTTGATCTTGAATGTACTATGAAGATACCCTTTCATTGCTTTAATCTGTTTTGTATAATTTCCTGCTACTATAATGTCATCAACATATACCAAGAGTGCCATGAAACTTTTACCTTCGAATTCTTTCTTTAGTAAACAGTGAGTAATCAGCTCTTGATTGCACAAATCCATACTTTATCAGTGTTGAAGAAAATTTATGAAACCATTATCTTGGTGCCTGCTTTAGTCCATAGAGTGACTTCTTGAGTTTGCACACTTTTCCTCTTTCAACCTCTAAGCCAAGTGGAGGAATCATATAGATTTCTTTGTCTAGATCACCTTGTAAGAAGGCATTATGGACATGAATCTGGTGTAACTGTCAGTTCTTAGCTGTTGCAATTGACAGTAGGCACCTTACTGTGGTGAGCTTTACAATAGAAGAAAATGTCTCTGTAAAGTCAACTTCTTCCACTTGACTGTAGCCTTTAGCTACAAGTCTTGTCTTGAAGCGTTCTATACTTCCATCTGATCTGTATTTTATTTTATAGATCCACTTACAGTGTATAGGTCTCTTACCCTATGGTAGCTCATCTAAGGTCTATGTGTCATTTGAATCCAAGGCTATTAACTCATGTTTCACAGCTAGTTGTCACCTTTCATCTTTGATGGCCTCATCATAAGTAGCAGGTTCTGACTCTTTGGTGATTGATGAGAGAAAACCCATGTGTTCAGTACTAAAACTTGTGTATGCAATATGATGTGCTAAATCATGAACCTTACCCCGAGGAGACTGACTTTCAAGAGTTGAGTTTGTCATTCCTACTTGAGGCAACCTTAGTTCATAGTCTGTCAGATAAGAAGGAGGTCTTCTTATTCTTTGTGTTCTTTGTGGGTGTGTGTTTTGATCATTCTGTTGGTCATTATTGACTGCAGTTTCTAGTTCTGGGTTATTTTCATTTGAAGAATTGTTGTCAATTTCTAAGGTGTCAGATGATGGGAAGACTGGTTGGTCATTTTCGAGAATTTTTTGAGTGAAGCTTGAAGGTTTTGTGTCATTTCTAGGTTCAGTGTCTTGTGACATGAAAGAGAATTTATTTTCATAGAAGACTATATCTATGATGACCAAAACTTTCTGAGTCTCCTTATCATAGACTTTATAACCCTTTTGTCCAGTTGGGTATCCTATAAAGACATAAGGTTTTGCCCTATTAGTGCTTTTATTATCTACATAGCAGAGACACCCAAAGACCTTTAAATGACTCAAGGAGGGTGGCTTTTGAACAATTTCTCAAAAGGGTTTTTACCTTCAAGTTTTTGTGAGGGCATAAAATTTATTAGGTAAGCTGCAATTAAAATACATTCTCCCCTGAATTTTATGGGAAGGTTTGCTTCAAACGAATAGCCCTTGCTATTTCTAAGAGGTCTATGCTTTCTCTCAGAAATACCATTATGCTGAGGAGTCCCAGGGCAGGAAGTCTGAAGTTTTATCTCATTTGATTGAAAGAATATTGCCATGAGGCCAGAACTAAGTTCATGGGCATTATTTGTCATTACCATAAGAAATTTGGTTTGAAACTGAGGATTCACCATAGCATTAAAGGTTTTAAAACAGTGAAATGCATCAAACTTATGTTTTACTAGATAAACCAGCATCTGTTATGGTCATCCATAAGAGTTAGAAAATAATGACAACCAAATAAAGAAAGTGTCCTATATGGACCCAAACATCCATGTGAACTAATTCAAACACTTTATTTGAAAGTTTGGAACTTGAGGGAAAAACATTCCTGGTTTGTTTTGCTCTATGACAAGAGTCACATCAAATATCACTAATTTTGGTGTCCAACTGAGACAACTTTGAATAACTAGACAAATTTTTAAAGGGAACATGACCTAAACATTTATGCCATAAAACTTGAGACCTCTGTACTTGACCTGTAGCAGCCACTGAAGTGTAAGGTTGTTTGAAGTAGTAAAGTCCATTCCTCATTTCACCCTTTCCAATCACTCTCTTCGAGTGTAGGTCATGCATAACACATGAATCAGGAAAGAATGTGAGAGAACAATTGAGATCCTTGGTGATTTTGCTCACTGACAACAAGTTACAAGTAAAGGTAGGTACACATAGTACATTCTGTAAACTGACATCTGTTGTCAAGTTTACTGCGCCAGATGAATGAATTTGAGCATGTTTACCATCAGAGAGTCTAACTGGGGATTTATGAGAGGCTATTTTCAAATTTTACAATATTTCCTTTTGTGTTATCATATGGTATGTAGCACCACTGTCAATTATCCAACTAGTATTTATATAAGAAATATTACCAGCAAAATTGGCTTGCTTGTGAGTTTTCTAGTTTGACAGTAAGATGAGTAGTTGATCAAGTTGAGCGTGAGTGACTGAAAGGCCTGAGGGTGTAGCTTCCTTCTGGCTTGAATCTGTGGTGGTCACATTGGCCTTCTTAGGTCTGTAATTCTGACTTGAGGGTTTGTCTCCTCCTATTTGCCTATCCTTCTGCCACCAGTCAGGATAACCCTTCATGGCAAAGCAATCTTCAGAGAAGTGTCCCATCTTACCACATTGTGTGCACTTGTGCTTCATCTTTTCTTCCTTGTTTCTGTTGAACTTGGAGGCCAGTGCAGTTGCATCCTGAGTGATGATTCTCCCACTGGCTATGTTCTTCAGCTTTTCTTCCTTGACAACCAATGCATAGGCTTTGCTTAATGAGGCTAGGGGCTCTATATTGAGGATCTGAGATCTGATTGTTCCTAGATTATCATTGAGCCCCATAAGGAAGTTGTGTAACTTCCCATTCTCTCATTCTGTCGATAGCTCCTTTGCTGCTCCACAGGTGCACCCTCCATATGTACATGATGGTTGGGTTGCATAATTGCCCAACTCATCCCATAACTCATTTAACTTTGTAAAATAGGAGCTCATTGTGAGATTCTCTTGTTGCAGAAGGGAAATCTCTCTTTTAAGTTCATGAATTCTTGGTACATTACCTTGGTCGAACCTCTCTCTCATATCTTGCCAAATCTCTGTGGCAGTGGTTGCATACGCCACACTCTTTTGAAGTTTTGGTGCCAAGGCATGGAAAATCCATGATATCACCATTGAATTGTTTTTGTCCCAACAACCATGTCGAACTACTGCATCATCTTTCGGCATTTCTAGAGTTCCATCAACAAACCATGTTTTGTTCTTAGCATTAAGAGCATTGGTCATGGCCTTTTGCCATGTTGGGTAATTATCACCATTAAGAAGATATCCAATAATGGTTGCTCCAGGGTTGTCTCCTGAATTTAGAAAATATGAAGATGAAAGATCTCCAACCTTGATTTGAGAAGTCCTCATTGTTGCGTGGCTAACCTAACCCCCTCTGATACCATGAAAACTTTAGGTTTAGGAGTTAATTTCTCCACTTGATTATGATTTCATTGATGCTGATAAATATTTATACACAGCTACAACATTGAGTCCTCAAGCTACTCTAGTTCGAAAGAGTAGTACCTAGTACCATTCTAGCTTAACTTGACCACCAAGTAATTGTATCACAGTAGGACTCCTATAGCTATACAACATGTAATCAACATATTCTTCAACCGCATCCATGATCATTTTTGTGATTATTTGACAATTTTACCCTTTTTAAACAAATTGTACAATAGTTTATGGTTTAGTTTTTCTCAATCACTCTATTTAGACCCTAAAGTTTTATAATTTTAAAAATCCATCATCATCATCTTCTTCTTCTTCTAACCCAGATCCACCTGATTCATGGCTTTTCCCTCTAAGCCAAGCCGACCCAGTCCTACCCTAGCCCACCTTACAGATGCCTTAGCCCGCTAGTTCACTTGGTGACTATCGATATTAATTGATTCTGAAAGTGGACGTTAATGGAGGCCAAGAGTGGTGGTGGTTGTTAAGGGGCTAAGCTGAAAGGAGGAGCATGCTAAGGCGTTGGCTTCGACGGACGAGGAGGTGGTGCCGCCGGTGAGGGGTTGTGGGCTTAGGTGTCGTTTGTAAATATTTTAAAATTTTAGAGTATAAATTGAGGGACAAAAAAGTTCAATCCATATTAATTTTTGTACCCTTTATCTTAAAGGGTAAATTGTCCAATGTTGTCAAAAAAAAAGAAAAAAAACAGACCATGGCTACACCATAAGTTTAAATATGAAATTTAAAAATAATAAAAAGATAAAATAGAACCCAAATATAATATAATTAAAAGTTACAGGATTATTGGCATATTTCATTGTTTTGAGAATGGACAAAAGTACAAACACACGTTGAGGTGACAATTTTTTAATGTTTAAAGAAATATTGAGGAGACTACTTAATATGTTCTTTAAAAATAACCGAGGATGATATGTACAAAAAGGATTATAAAATAGTTAATTTTAAAGGAAATGCAAAAAAAAAATTAAAAGAAAAAGGCACAAAACGACGAAATGCTACTATTTATTTACTGTAGCTTTTCGTTGACAAATGTAGAGAGAACTTCCGTACTTAAATAAATGGTATGTATTCTTTTTTTAGATGTTTTTAAAAAATTGATGTATTTCTTTTTTAAAAAATTTGATTTGAGTTGTTTTACTTAAATGCCCCTAAAATTTTATCATATATTACTCTAATTTTTTATTAAAATTATTTTGAGAGGGGTGAATGTTAATAATGAGGATATTTTTAACTAAATTTTTTCTATCCCTCTATTTTATAATTTGAGTGCTAAAAGAAATGCAGTAAAAAAAAAAAAAACCTTTGCTAGGGTTTGATACTACTCCACCGCCGCCACCAATATCCTCCACCGTCCCGCCTGTGTCGGAGAACCTCCAAGCGCTATTGGCTTTGCCCCGTCGGCCTACTGGGTGTCTCGCCCTTCCCATCATGTTTGGTGGCTGTTTCGCGTTGTTTGGGTCTGTGTTCGAAAGGTACACGGTGCACTTTTTTCCTGTCAATCTTGGCTTTCTCTGTTGGAGAATCAGCGGGCTCATTGGGATCGGCCGGCGCTCTGATTGCTGCCCTTTGGTTGCCGCCGACTAAAGCTCCTTCAGGCCTCATGTCATTTTCTTGGTTTGTTCGCTCGAGTGTTGGATGGTCGGGGCTGCCGCTCGGCCGGTTGTTTCTGGCGTCGCCAAAGCTTTGCCTCTAGTTTGGCGTCCCATGATGGTCAATGGCAACTTGACAGAGAAGAAGTGGCTCTAGCACTGCTAGTTGCATTTCCGACAACCGATGGTCCGGGGGAATCAGAGCTGGACAACATCCTTTGATGGTTCGTTGTCCGAGTATCTACAATGAGATGACATTTATTTTCCTTGTATTTTTATTTTTGCAGTTGATAGATTTTCTTATATTTTCATGGTTCCTTTTTTATTTTTGGATTTTGGTTAGATATTATTTCCTATTGTTTTCGCTTGCTAGTTACTTCGTAGTTGTGGTTTCTAGGTTACCACTATTGTTACGGTTAGTGCTTTCATTCGTCCACGGTGCGCGTATTGTTTAGCCTTTGGGCGTGTATGGGTACTGGGAGCCAGAATCAATATATTTTTATCCACCATAGTGGTCATGACGATCGTCATGATATATATTGCCTTTTGAGACCAGTACAGGTAAGTCTAACAGTAATGGTTTTGGTTTTTCAAAATGACTCCATCTATGTGGAGATTTACCCGTTGTCAGGCAGGTTTAGATGTGTCTATTCTAAGTGTTTTAGTTCGTTATTTTTGACTTATTTTATAATATTTTATCATTAATAAAATAAATCCTACATATTCAAAAAAAAGAAAAGTCAAAACTCTCAACTTGTAATATGCGTAATATTTGAAGTTATGAGCAAAAAGGAAATTAATGGGGACATTTTACTGACTTTTAAGTTAAAAAATGTGAAGTTTCGTTTGTAATTATTAAAACTATTTGAGGACTAGCTATCGATAAATTCTATGAATAAATTTATTTGACACAAAACATACACAAATAATGAAAAGGTGATTTTTTTTCTTTTCTCATTTCAATAGGTAGGGGATAACTCATATTAAATTAAAAAGTCTGGGATCAATGTCCAAAATAAAAAATAAAACTAAACGGAACATGATATAATTCTTCCCTCAACAAGTAAAAGGGAGGGGG
>JBBYHH010232281.1:0-12103 GCA_038382905.1 Daphne laureola
ATTATAGACAGTTTATGGCGCAGTATTAGATTTTGTCTTTTTAGTTATCTACCCCACCCGAGGAATATGAATCTACTGTGGGAGAGAGTATTTTTGACATCGCTGAACAGAACAGAACAGAACCATTGGAATGGAAGAAATGTTTGCAATGGATAGGTCCAAATGTATCGGTGAACACCTTTTCCGGTGCAACAGTTGCAGAGCATGGGAAATTTGGGAAAATCGCTGCAGGATTTCACCATCTTCTTGTTCGCTGCTAAAATTTGTGTGTCGTCTGCGCTTCCCTCGGAATCCCCATTCCGTTTCTTCTCCCGTTCTATCTCTTCCATCCATTAGCCCGACGTCGAGAGCCAGCATCTGCCTCGGCTCTCGATCAATCGAGCAAAAATTCACCTGTCCGGTCATCCATGGAGAACGTAGCGGCGGAGCTGACCCGTGGGATCTCGCGGCAGTTCTCCACGGGGTCGATGATGCGGAGCTTCAGCCGGAAGTTCTCGCGCCAGTCGTCGCTCGACCCGCGTCGGAACAACATGCGTTTCAGCTTCGGCCGTCAGTCGTCGCTGGACCCGATTCGCCGGAGCCCTGGCTTTGAGGAGCTCTCCGTGCCGGAGAATCTGGACTCCACGATGCAGCTGCTGTTCATGGCTTGTAGAGGAGACGTGAAGGGGGTTCAAGAGTTGCTTGACGAAGGGATTGACGTCAATAGCATCGACTTGGATGGCCGCACGGCTCTGCATATCGCTGCGTGTGAAGGCCATGTTGCGGTTACCAAGCTCTTGCTAGCCAGGAAGGCTAATATTGATGCCCGTGATCGATGGGGCAGTACGGTAAGTGGCGTCTTCCTTTCGTCTGATTTTCTGGCGCCAGTTATCTTGATTTTAGTATCATTGTTTGTTTCAACAGGCTGCTACTGATGCCAAATACTATGGCAACCTAGAAGTGCACAATATACTGAAAGCCCGAGGAGCCAAAGTTCAGGTACAATATGAACCGCTACAGTCCCCACTGGAATACATCCGAGAAATGATCATTTAGTTTTACTAACGTATTTTATCAATATTAGAAAACCAGGAAGACACCAATGGTCGTGTCCAATCCTCGAGAAGTTCCAGAGTATGAGCTTAATCCACTAGAGCTCCAAGTTCGGAAATCTGATGGCATTTCAAAGGCAAAACTCTTCCCTCCCTCGCCTTATCTTTCGTTTTTCCATTTTATTTTTATCATTGTTTTTTTATTTATCTTCCCATGCTAAAAGAAACACCTATTCTTGTGAACTAGCAGGGAATCTATCAAGTGGCAAAATGGAATGGCACAAAGGTTTCTGTCAAGATTCTTGACAAGGATAGATATGTAGATCCTGAGTGCATGTATGAACTTGGTTTCTCCACATATTCTTTATCCGTTTTCTTTCATCTCTAGATAAGTTGAAGTTAGCACACAGTCTCCACATGCTGATTTCTTAGCAGATTCTTTATATACTGTCTTACCTCGGTGTCTTGAAATGCTGTTCTCGCCTGCTAATGATAGTCATGGTGTGTTATTTGTGTTAGAGGAGTATCCTTCGTATCTTGTCTGCAAAATCCATGTCTGTTACCCCAGTTAAAATGTTTGAGGGTTTGAGTATTTGCATCTTTCTTGACCAGAATGGAGACATAAAATTCAAACAGTTACCCAACTTCTTAGGTTTAAGGCTTAATCTATGGTCTACCACCTGCCTTGTTGATTTTGACTAAGAGGTTGACATTCTGTAGCCTGCACAGCAGTTTGGCCGCTTGACTGTTACAGAAAAGTTTATTACTCCATAAACTTGTGTTAACATCTGTGAGAGTGAGATTGTTCTTTATTCAACATATGAGACGATGGCCAGTTGTTGCAGGCTGGTTGTCTTGTGAGTTTCTTGATAATGGTCATAGAAAGTTTACAAAGGTCATAACTGTTTATTAGTAGTTCTCCTATAGCTTACATTGGCTATAGTTATGTTTGACTTGATAGTTATTCTGATACATAGTAATTTTATTGTTTGATAATATAACTTACATTTCCTATAATTTATTACTTGCTGCGTAGCTCTTAGACACCCCCCATGTTTTAACGTTTTTGTCCTTGGACAGAAATGCATTCAAGTGCGAGTTAACTCTGCTAGAGAAGGTTCGCCATCCTAACGTGGTTCAATTTGTGGGGGCTGTTACTCAGAATGTTCCCATGATGATCGTTGTGGAATACCCTCCTAAAGTAAGCATCTTTTCAGTTATTTATTTAAGTGCATATTGTATGCGTGTTTCTATCCTCTTTTTTATAAAAGTTTTCGGTTATTTAGAATTAATTCTCCCTATCTAGTTCTTGTGCTTCCCATTTTATGCAATAGTTGAAATACTTACCCATCATCATCATAACCTAAGCATGCTTGTATTGAAAGTACTATTACACTCTCTTCGTCTTAGAGTGTTAAGTTTGTTTCCAAGATTTAATCTATGATTTTTCTTCTCCAACTTTTAATATATGAAGTAGGCAAAATGCACCATTTTACCAATGAAATTAGGCTTAATGAGAGAATCTACCATCAAATTTTTTTTTAGCATTTTACCACCCATAGACTGACTGATAGAAAACTCCGTTAATTTCAGAATATTCTACCCAATCGGTGGTTATGTGGAAAAATATCTGTCCAACACATTAGCGACCCGACACTTTAGCAACCAAACCCAGATAACTTAAATACAGTTTCAACCTTGCAACTTAATTCACACACTTTAACTCATGAACTTCAAGTTTTGTCACTTCCTTCGCATTTTACAGCGAAGTTACAGGACTTTCAAGCCTTTTAATGCTCATGAAACTGCTTCCTCGAAGTTGCCACTATGCCTCACCGCCAACTTTGCCCCTAATCTCAGTTCTTGTAGTCAATTAAGTCCGTGAACAAGATTTGTTCACGCAAAAGATGATTCATTCAGCCCAGGGATTAGAGCACTGGCACCGCCGGTGTGATAGAACCTATACTTTGGCTGCTCCTTGGTGTTTCAGCTACCATAGGAGCATAATGTTTGGAAGGCAACAAAAACGGGGGTTACGACTGACAGAAGAAAAAGAAAAAAGGTTAGGACTCTTAGTGTTAGGTAAACGAAACAATAGGAACCAAGGGTGCATTTGTCCTATTCTTTGACTAGATGTTGTCATGGACAATAGCTGTACCACTGTACCAGTCAACAAGTTAATAACGTGAGTTATAAAATGGGCCCAATTCGAAATATTGATGGTAAAATGGCCCAGAAAAATTTCAGAGGTAAATTCACACCTTAAGCCTAATTTCAGTCGTAAACTAATGCCTTTTGCTTAATATTGGATAATTTATATACGTATGATAAAGGGAAGTCTATAGTTTCTAAATATTACTCTCATTTTAAAAATTTATTTGACAGTGTTCTTAGATGTACTTTTGAGTCAAACACAAGCGTGAAAATCAAAATCTAACTACACTTTGGGGAAAAAGGGAGTGTCACTTAACAGTTTTATGTGGATATGTATAATTTCAGGGTGATTTGGGAAGCTATCTGCAGAAGAAAGGTCGTTTATCACCTTCAAAAGCATTAAGATTTTCTCTTGACATAGCAAGGCACGTGCAACCTCTCTCTTCTTTCTGTTTACATTGTAATTGTTAGTAGTATTATTGTCTGCAATATCTTAGTTATGTCATAACTCAGTCATCATGGACTCAAGTGTAACCTCGAGGTTTGATATCTATGGAAGAAAATGTTCTTGTCGTGCATATAACAGCCAGAAGTCTACACAAAAATAATTTGAAGGAAGAGATGGCCTCCGAACCATGAGATCAAACCACTTCTTTTACTTCCTCTAAACTTGAAATATGAAACTTGTGGACACATGGATAAACACTCAACATGTACTAGTTGGTTCATTGTTAATACCCATGTCTCAAAATAATTGGTACGTGTGACTTTCTATGTTGTGTTCGACTGAAATTTTGCCAGAGATTAATTAAGGACTTAAAAAAAAATAAAAAAAAATTAGAAACAGCGGAGGCTGATTTGTCATTATATATTAAAAGGTTGACAGGAAAAAGTCATAGATTAAATGCTAAAAGTGAAGTGGGACAATTGTCCTGTGACGGTGGGAGTATAATACATCTCTGCTACATCTTGGAGCACATTGTTTTTAGTTTTGTTAAACACTTACACTTAGCTACCAAGTTTAATAAAATAAACAGAGACAATTCCTTTTTCTTTTTTGATATATGGCTTTTGTTGTGTTCAGAGGAATGAATTGCCTTCACGAATTCAGGCCAGATCCTATCATTCATTGTGATTTAAAACCAAAGTACGGAAACACGGTGCAAAAGCTTTATATTACATGTAACGTTTGAATACATTTTGTTGCTACTGTGTTCTCTGCTTTAATATTTTAAATTTCGGTAAGGTGCCAGAAATGTTTTGCTGGATAGTGGTGGTCTGTTGAAGATATCTGGATTTGGTTTGATGAAATTATCTCTTATGTCACCTGACAAGGCAAAACTGACACAACATGCGGACATTGACCCATCAAGTGAGTTTGAAGCTGAAACTCTTCACATACTTCTATGTAAACTATGTTATGTAGCATAGCTGACTGCTCGATTCGCTTACAGTATTTTCTTTCCTGATTGCAGATGTATATGTGGCACCTGAGGTCTATAAGGATGAGATATTTGACAGGAGTGCTGATGTGTACTCTTTCGCTGTGTTGTTGTATGAGGTATTATGTTTACTAGTCTTTATGTCCCTGTTAAATAGCAATAATAATAATTATTTATGATGATGATGATGATGATGAGGATGTTGATGATGAAGATGGTGACACAGGATTCATGTAGCCGACCTATAGTTGGAATTTAGGCTTGATTTTTGCTGTGAATATAAAAATGGAAACTTGTATTTCTCTCTTTGTACGATGGTATCCTTGCTTGAGAATGTCATCTAATACTCTTTTGTTGCATTGGAAAACTTTCTAAAAACTTCAAACCTATGTTGTTTGTCTTTCTGTTTTTCCTTTTCCCTCCTCCGCTTTGGTTATTTAATAAAGATTTGGTTTCGTGCTAATCACTTTCTGCACATTTTACTGTCTGTGCTTGAAGATGATTGAGGGAGTACAGCCTTTCCATCCAAAGCCTGCAGACGAGGCAGTGAAAATGATGTGTATGGATGGGAGGAGACCATCATTCAAGTCCAAAACAAGAAGTTATCCGCCAGAGTTGAAACAGTAAGTATTCTATGGAATTTAACTAATCCTACATAGTTTCAACAACAATTTATTTAGTTAATCATAGATGCATAAGGAAAGCTTATAGAGTGTGTTACTTAAATTCAATCTTTTATATGCTGTGCATCTCTGTATTTGTTATGGGGAACAATAAATTGATATAATTATCAGGATGAATTTGTTAAAAGATTTCTGAAAAAAAAAACCCATATTAAGAAACTAAAAATGTTACATTATCAATTTTATGAAAAAAATATTTAAGTTTTATGTTCATTTATAGAGAAAATGTTATAAATTAAATTCTGAAAGATATGCAAAAATCAATTAAAAAGGGATACTATTGTCCATTCATAAGCTGTCCTGACATCACATTGTTGGCTCAAAATCAAATAGTGACTCTTTGTTACCTTACACCATCCAGATTAATTGAAGAGTGTTGGGATCAAGAAGCTATTGTTAGACCAACTTTCTCAGAGATCATTGTACGAATAGATAAGATTATTGCGACCTGCGCTAAGCAAGGATGGTGGAAAGACGCCTTCAAGCTTCCTTGGTACGATTAGTTTTCTCTTCTTTGGACTCTATTCTTTAGGACAAGAAAAGTAAGTCTAAAAAGTGTTTAGTTCAAACTTCCCCCTCACCGAAATCTGATTGAACTCATTCTTGAATCACATTTTCCTTTCATTTCCCAAACTTCTTTCAAAAAGAGCACAACTTTGACTTTTCTGGACAGGAAATAGAGAAAGGCTAAGGCAAAGGAGTTAACATTATGAGGCAGTTGTGGTCTTAGGAGCTTTCCGGATCAGAAAATTCAGCGGCCCTTCTGCATAATTTTGAGGGAACAGGGACAGTGGAGGAGGTAAAACAAGGACTTAGGGGAATGGGGAAGATTTTGGTAATGGGGATTCTTTGAGTTTGATATATAGACCGAAGAGCTGACAGCATCGAAAAGGAAACAAGGAGTGAAAATGATTGGCATGTTCCTAAAGGGGACTGTTGTAAGTATGAGTGTAAGTTTTATGTATTCAGCTAACAAGGACTCATGTATCACTGACTATAATAAGCTTACAAAGGTTTCATTTTTGAAACATCTTTCCATAAGAGTAGAACTTGATTGAAAGAAAAACCATCATTTGTTCAACTTTGGGTGCAATCATTTACTACAGGGGATTTTATGGTACATCAAAATCTTGTTACTCAAAACAAGATTAGTGTGTTCTGTGAAGAAATGCTACAAAGTCATCAATATTCTTATCAGAACTTCCACCTTCACTAACTGCCTCAATGGCCATTTCCTTCCACTTGCAAGCATTTTTCTTTATCTCCAAGCTTTTCTTCCCCTCCATCACTTCCCTTATCGACTCTTCTATCTCATCCTTCCTGCACTTTCCATTGCTATCCACCTTAACCCTCACTCCTACTTCCCACACGTCAGACACAAACTTAGCATTCGTCGGCTGATCTGACCACTGCGGCATCGCTACCATTGGCACACCCAAGCACAGAGCCTCAAGCGTCGAGTTCCACCCACAGTGTGTGACAAAGCAACCTACTGCTCTGTGACCAAGCACCTGTAACTGGGGGCTCCATGAGATTACCATCCCTTGTTCTGATGTTTCCTCCACAAAATCTTTTGGGAGTTTGCTCTGCTCTGTTTCCCTGACAACCCATAAGAAAGGGATGCTGCTCATCTTAAGTCCCCATGCTAGTTCATGCATCTGCTCCTCCCCCGGAGCAGCCAAGCTTCCGAATGCTACATACACAACTGACCCCGATTCCTTCAGATCTAGCCATTTGATACAATCATCCACAATTGGCTTGAACAGGCTGAGGTCATAATCTGTGTCATCCTTTAATCTTTTGTCTAGGTACATGGATGGAATTGTTGGTCCTATTGCCTTGATTTCCATCTCTTGACTTTCCATCCAAGTAATCAGCTACATATACATATACATATACACCAGAAACCGTTAGCAAGTTTTATTAGCAGTGTTACTTAGTATCATCATCGGATAATATACTGATTTGAAATTGGATTTGGAGCTATGTACCTCATGTTCCAGCTCAAATAAGGTGTTGGTGAACAGCCGAGGCGCCTCTCTGAAATTAGAGAACTGACTTACAACAAGCTGAAGGAGAGATGGAAAAGGCCCTGGATAATTAGAAATAAAGGATGGCATATCACTTTCTTCAAGAGCTGGCATGTAGGGCAGCTCCAGGACAGGCCTTTCCAGAGGTACCTTAAATCTCCCTTCATGCAAGTGATAGTAAACCACATTCACCCCCCATGTCTGAGTGAAAAATGGAGCTGCATCGATCCCGGACCTGCGAGCCACATCCAGAGCCCACGGGATAATCGAATCATACACAAGAAACTGAGCTGGTTGGTGTGAGTGATTCTTGTCCTCAATAAGCTTGGCCAGCCTTTGAGAAACCAAGGTTTCGAACAGATGCAGGAAATTATCCTTGTCATCCCGCTGTGCACCTTCTGGGAATTGGATGGTCTCGAAGGTGACTTTGTTGGATGGAGATTGCATGATCAAGTCTGTTGTGGTCTTGATGTTGATGAGGGTGACTTGTACTCCTTTGGAGACGAGGCGTTTGGCGAATTGGAGCATGGGGTTTATGTGGCCTTGTGCTGGGTAAGGGAACACTAGCACATGAACAACCTCCATTTTAGTTCCTTCAACCTGATCTCTATCTCCAGTAGTAGAGGCTTAAATGAGGTATACACTGGCTTGAAATTGAATTCATATATATAGGTCCCATGTTTACGTGGAAAAGAGCAATTCATTCACAACTTACAAGGAGAAGAAGCCAGGAACTTATATAGGAGTATATTCAACCAACTAGAGAGTAGTACATAGGATAACAAAAAGCGAAAAAACTAGATACAGTCTTTACAGTTTTCTTAGACATTCTCCCGTTAAAAAATCAATATGTATGCATTTTTGTGGGTTCAAAATCATGTTAATTAATTTTTTTAATCTTTGAGCGTATTTGAATACACAAAAAATGTCATATGATTCAAAAAAAAAAAAAAAAATATCAATTTGAGAGCGTGGAAGGGACTGTGTAAGAAAGTAAAGTGTTGTTAGATTTCCCAAACAAAAAAACAAAATAGCTGCTTCCCAGTGTCGTCATTCGTTACGTATTCCTAAACGAATAAGATTTTTAGGTTCGTTTGGTTTAACGAATTTTCTGAAAATTCTCAGAAAATTTTCTAAAAATTAAAAATAAAATAAAAATATGTTCATTTAATTATTTTTATTTTTATTTTTATATAAAAATAAAAATAAATTTGTAAAGGATTTTGAAAATAATAATTTAACGTTTTTATCCAAAATCAGGCGACGATAATAGTTGAATAGTCGCCGGATTACCGTCAAATTATTATCAGACTATCACGGACCGTTGCCGGAATGTCACCGGGATGCCGCCGGAAAGTTGCTGGAATGTCGTCAGACCTTCGCCGGAATGTTATCGGACCGTCGCCGGACCGCAGCTGGATAGTCATCGGAACGTCACTGGACCATCGTCGGATCACCGCCAGATTACCGCCGGACCGTTGTCGGTCAGTCGCCGGACCACCGTCGGACCTTCGCCGGCCGGCGAACTGACGGTGGTCGGTGAACTGGCAGGGGTCCGGTGATGATCTGGCCGAAATCTTGCAGCGGTCCGGCGATGATTCGGTGATTAGTTCAGTTTTTATTTTTAAAAAACTGTTTTTAAAATTTTATTACTAAACGCGTTTTCAGAAAACTGTTTTTGAAAATTACGCATTGAAAATGAAAACTGAAATACGAAATGAAAATAAAAACTGTTTTCATCGATATTTTAGGGTTTTTGTTTTGTGTTTTTTGTTTTGTTGCTGACTCTTTTGACATATTTAAGAGCACAAATGGGATTTGAATACTATACAGCATCTGGGTTAATTTGTGTGTCAAATGGGGTTAAAGTATATTGCATATGCATATGGATATGGGCAGGGCCGGGACAAAACATAAGTGAACAATCGAATCCCAGGAAAGGATAAGGACTACAAGTTGAGTTTGTCGAGGTAATGGAAAAGAATCCCATTTGGTTCTAGTCATTAGGAATGACTTATTTACGGAGGGGTCATATCTATCTCTATTATTTATGAATTATTTTATTTTTATAATTTATGGATATTTTTTTAGAGGAGACAAATTTGACTCCACTTTCATCTTTATCATCCATAAATTTTTTTACATCTGTAGATATTTCAATATCAACATTTGATAATTTGCAACTATTAGTTTTAAACATAACCATACTTATTAATTAAAAATGTATTACTACCTTTGTCCCTAAAAAATTGTTGTGTTTTTTTTTTAACATTTAATCTAAGATTTTATTTGTTCAATATTTTAATATAGGAGGTTAAATAATTTATATGAAAAGTATAATTCAATGTTTATAATTTATAAATATATATTTTTCGAATTTTTTAATAAATTATTTCTAATAAAAAGTTGAGTCTACTACTGTATTAAAAAAGAAACACATCAATTTTTTTAAGGACGGAATGAGTATATAATACTTCATCCGTCCTAGAATTATTGAAACGTTTCTTTACTGTTTTCACAGTATTTAATCTATAATTTATTTTTATGAAGTTATAGATATGTGAAGTTAAATGATTCATATGTTTTTCATAATTTGCAATCTAATCTTTCTAGATATATACTCCATCCAGTCTTTAAAAGATGAGTCATTTGTTTTTATTGTTTCAAATTTCAATGTTTGATTCAAATATTTACAAAGAAAAATAGTGCAAAAAAATTCTAGAATATTATATTTAGGAAATTTATATTGTAAATTATGATACACATAAAAAATATTTAATTTTATATGTCTAAACATTGAATAAAAAAATTATAGATTAAATACTATAAAATAATTAAAACAAATGGTTCGTCTTTTGGAGACCAGAGGGAGTATTTTTTTAAAAAGATTTTCACTGTTTTTCTTAGTTAAATTTTGAGTCAAACACTGCAAGTTGAAACAGTAAAAGAAACGTTTCAATAATTCTAGGATGGAGGGAGGAGTATCTTAATATTGAAACATATCAATTTATTTATGCTACAAGTCAAAAATGTTAAAGAGATTATATACATAAATATAATTAATTAAAGTTTTTTTTGGTATAATTAATATAGATAATGAGCTAACGGGTTGCAGATATCAATAAATTCGCAGATAGTGGAGTTTCGTGGTATGAATGAGTTAAATTCGCAGATAAAGGAGTGACGGCGGCCCGCAGCTGTAATCAAAGGACTGAGAGGCGAGATTCGTGAACAGTATGACGAAGTAGTTAGGCAGAGATGAGAGAGACGAGAGGAGAGAGAAAGAGAGAGGCACAGATGAAAGTGACGGAGAAGAAAAAGTAAGGATTTGTATGTAATTTATGTAAAGTTGAATGACCAAATCTTTATTAAACATGTATTAATTATAAGGGTATTTCTGTCAAATACAAGAAAAAACAGAGAACTTAACAATTTTTTTGACGGAATTACCAAAACAGGACAAAAATCATGAGTTTAAGATCATAGTAGGATGAATTCTTAAAACGGGACTGAAATAAGATACGCACTATAGTTAAGAGACTAAAAATGGACTTTACTCAAAAATAAAGATAAGGGCGGGGTAGTTTAGTATTCTCTCCGTCTCAAAAAGAATGTTTCATTTGATTTTTTATGTTGTGTTTTATCTAAATAATACTTCCGCCGTCCCTATTTAATAATTATGTTTAACTTTTGAATTTTTATTTGACCCAAATTTTTAATAGGAATGAGTTTCTTAAAAAAAATGATTTTTTTTTTATAGAAACTAGACACATTGAATTGTGTTATGTATATATGTTACTTGATTTTATATATCAAAATGTAAAAAAAAAATACATAGATTAAATAAAAGAAACGTAACTATTAAAAGGGATAGAGGGAGTAGCTATCGAGAGTTGTTCCAAAAAAATAAAAATAAAAATATTTACAAATTATAAATGAATGGTACAATTCTAAGTTTGCTTCTTCTTCTTCTTCTTCTGATACAGTAAGTTTGCTTTTAATTTATGATTACTTTATTATTAGTACAAGTTAATGTGGTAGCAACAACAAAACATAACAGTAGAAAACAAGAATTAAATGTGAGACATCTTGTAGCTAGCTAGCTAAATTCCTGAGCTCTGATGACAAAGTTTTGTTACAAAGTCATTGATGTTCTTGTCTGAACTTCCACCTTCACTCACTGCCTCTACAGCCATTTCCCTCCACTTCTTACACTTACTCTTAACAACTTCACTCCTCTCCTCCATCACTTCCCTTATACACACTTCCACCTCTTCTCTTAAACAAACTCCATCTCCATTCACCTTCAACCTCCTCCCCACCTCCCACACATCACTAACAAACTTAGCATTCATCAGCTGATCCGTCCACTGCGGCATTGCCACCATCGGAACACCTAAGCTCAGTGCCTCAACCGCCGAGTTCCACCCACAGTGTGTCACAAAGCAACCCACTGCTCTATGACCAAGCACTTGTATCTGAGGGCTCCATGATACTACCACTCCTTGTTGGGATGTATCCTCCATGAAATCTTTGGGAAGCTTGTTTTGTTCCGATTCTCTCACAACCCATAAGAAAGGTTTGTTGCTTCTTTTGATCCCCCATGCTAGTTCCTGCATTTGCTCCTCCCCTAAAACAGCCAGACTTCCAAATGCTGCATACACAACTGAGCCAGCCTCCTTTGAGTCTAACCACTTGATACAGTAGTGCTCTTCAACGTCGGATTTGAACAGGTTTAGACCGTAATCTGTATCGTCATGTAA
>JBBYHH010232281.1:12113-33396 GCA_038382905.1 Daphne laureola
TAATCTCACGTATAACCACATTGATGGGATTGTTGGCCCTATTGATCTGATTTCCAACTGCTCATGACTCGCCATCCAAGCAATCACCTCTTGTTCCAGCTTCTGAAAGGTGTTGCAGAATATCCAGTTCACTTCCTTCAAATTGGAGAACTGAGTTATCAGCAGACGAAACAGACCTGGATACGGCCCCGCGCCAGAAAGAAAAGACGGGACATCGTTGGCTTCAAGGGCCGGCATGGAGGGCAACTGCAGAACAGGCTCTTGCAAAGGTAACTTAAACGTCCCATTATGCAGGTGATAATAGACTGCATTAACTGACCATGACTGAGTGAAAAAAGGAGCTGCATCGATCCCCGAACCTCTAGCCACATCCAAAGCCCACGGCATGGCCGAGTCATATATCAGAAACCGAGGTGGGTGTTGGGAGTGAGGTGCTAGGGCCTCATCAATGAACTTCCCAAGTCTTTGGGAAACCAGAGTCTTGAACAGATCAAGCGTGTGATCCACATCTGTTGTGTGTTCACCTTCTGGGAATTCGATGAAACTGATGTTGATGAGGGTACTACTGGAGGATGGGGATTGTTGGATGGTGACATGATCTGTGGAGGAGCCCTTGCTGTTGGCGGAGAGGAGTGTGACCTTTAAGCCTTTGGAGACAAGGCGCTTGGAGAATTGGAGCATGGGGTTGATGTGGCCTTGAACCCAGTATGGGAATACTAGCACATGAGGAGGAGGAGAAGAAGAAGAGCCTTCCATTTTTCCCTCTCAGGCCTAAACTGGGTATATTAGAAAGCTAGTTCATGATCTCATCTTGTTATATTCTTCAATGGAATGTTTGTCGTTTTCCTGTCACTACTAAACTGTATTAGTATGTAATCAGTGTATCAGGCCGACAGGATTTTCATAATAATTAGTTTTATACTATTAAGCTTGTAAAAAGAAAGTGAATAAAGGGATGTTGAAGAAAAAATGAGAATATTATCTTCTCATAATAAAGACAAAGGATGCACATTGCCATTTGAATTGGTCAGAAAATTGTTTGTTTAGTTGTGGGGTTTTCATGTGCATAAGATAACAAAAGTTATGTCACTGCTTACGCAAAGTAGTAGTATATGTTTTCCAAATTCAAAAATACTACTTGACTCATAGTAGTTCTGTTAGTTTCCTTTCTGCTTTACAAAAGATATGATAACCATTTTGTAAAACCACTACAAACACCAAGCCTATGTCTTCCCATCATCATCATCAGCAGCTTGTTGTGAGGCTAAAACTAACTTCCCTAAAAATTCATCAATGTTCTTCCTGGAGCTTCCACCTTCACTAACTGCCTCAATAGCCCTTTCCCTCCACTTGACACAATTCTCCTTAATCTCCACATTACTCATCACTTCCCTCACACTCTCCTCTATCTCCTCTCTTCTGCACATCCCACTACTCTCATCCACCCTCACCCTCACCCCCACCCGCCACACATCAGCCACAAACTTCGCATTCGTGGGTTGATCTGTCCACTGCGGCATACCCACCATCGGAACCCCCAAGCTGAGTGCCTCAAGCACTGAGTTCCACCCACAGTGTGTCACAAAACAACCAACAGCTGGATGAGCCAGAACTCTCACCTGAGGGCTCCAACCCACCACAAGCCCTTCTTCTTCCTCTCCCACAAAATCTCTTGGAATCTTGCTCCGTTCTGATTCCCTCACCACCCACAAGAAAGGCCTCTTACTTCTCTCAAGCCCCCGCGCGAGTTCATGCATCTCTGCTTCTCCTAAAACTGCCATGCTCCCAAATGCCACATACACCACCGAGCCCTCCTCTTTCGAGTCCAGCCACTCGATGCACTGCTGCGAGTAGTACTCATCATCATTGATGTTAAGGCCTACCCCATAATCTGTATCATGTTGTAACCTCTTATCAAGGTACATGGATGGAATTGTGGGTCCAATTGTCATAATGTCCAAGTGCTCTTTGCTTCTCATCCAAGCAATCAGGTCATGTTCCAACTCAAGTGTTGCAGAGGATGAAATCTGCGTCACTGACATTAGAGAGTTGTGCAACTAAATGAGGAAGGAGACTGGGGTAAGCCGCGTACCCTGCCTTGCAAGTAAAGGATGGCACATCATTAGCCCCAAGAGATGGCATTGCAGGCAACTGTAGTTCCTCTTCCTCTGAATGATCTACAGGTGCCTTGAGGGTTCCTTGATGAATATGATAATAGACAGCACAAACTGACCAGGGTTGAGTGAAAAACGGAGCAGCCAAGGCTCCGCGGCTGTGAGCCACTTCTAACACCCAAGGGACGTGAGAATCATACACAACGCAGTGGACTGGATTTCCCAGACAAGTTTGTTCGTCGAGAAAATCAGCTAACCTTTTTGAATAAACGGAAGTGAAACAGTTGGTGTACTGGTCAGTATCCAAAGGTTGTAGTAGAGAGCCTTCAATGAAGGGATCATGGTGAATGAGTAAGTTGGGGATGGAAGGATTGGAGGGCAGAGTTGAAGGGATGGTGTTGATGAGAGTGACTGTTACGCCCTGCTTTGAGGCCAGGTGCTTGGAGAATTGTAGAAGAGGGGCGATGTGGCCTTGAGCTGGGATAGGAAACGCCACCACGTGAACTCCTTGTGCTTCTTCCATGCCTCAAATGAAACAATTAAGTTTAGTTGTGGATCTAAACTAGTTAGTGTGCAATAATGCATATAAAGTACTACTACTTCCAAGGGTCCAAATCAACAGACAACAGCCATTATTATTATTTTTATTTTTTTGTCGCCGTGGCGGCCAAGTAAATTGTTGACGTGCGTTTTTGTATCTTTTTGGTTGTGGCCACCAAGCAAATTTACAATTTAAAAACGCTTATAATAAATAATAGGACTCATTTACTTTTTAAAAAAAATCTAGTGTAGGTCACCATGAAAAGAATCATCCACGTCCGTTCTAAAAATTAGTACACTTACTGTTTTATGGATTAGTATTTAATCGGGTAAATTAAAGTGTACCCATAGTCCTATAATTTTAATTATTGTCTCATTAGGGTCATATTTTAACTTTTTATCCTACTGAGGTCTTGTTTTAAAAGATTTTTTCAATTCGTGTTCATTTTCCATCCGTCTGCCATTAATTTTAACGGATTTGAGGAAAAAATGATAATTTTGGCAACTCTATTATTTATTTATTTTTTAAATCTATCTACCTCTTAACTTTTAAACCTAATCATTTATGCGCACCTCATAACAATTATAAACTTAACATTTTTAACCAATTTTTTTGTGATACACCTATGATGGAGCGGGTCATAGATATCCATTGGAGCTCTGTGGAACTCCACCGATAAAAATATTATTTACAATAGTCTTTAAACTTAAAAAAAAATTACAAAATAGTCTTCCATCTTTTAAAGAAATTACAAATTGGTCCTCAAACTTAAAAAAAAATACATTTTGGCCCAAAATTATTAACATTTGTAGTCCCTGAACTTTATTAAAAAACTAAAAAATGACCAAAATTTTAAAGTTACACTTTAGTCACTGTGGGTGGAATGAGTCGGATCAATACAAATCGATCTATGGAGCAGGTCGACCCGCTCCAATGCCCATTGGAGCCGGGATCCAGCGACCCTAGGCACCGATCTATGTTCCGGTATTATTTTTTTCGTTCTGGATTTTCCGGCGTCGGTCGTGGGCGGCAGTGGTGCCGACCCGGCGGTGGTAGGATAGTGGAAGGAATGAATGAATTTTTTTTGGTAAAAGTGTTAAGTTTATAATTGTTGGGGTTGCGCATAAATGGTTAGGTTTAAAACTTATGATGTAAATAGATTTAAAAAAAAAATAGAGTTGCCAAAATTATCACCCCCTAATTCGTTAAACTTAACGGCAGACAGATAAAAAGTGACCACGAATTGATAAAATCTTTTAAAATAGGACCTCAATAAGACAAAAAGTTAAAACATGATCCTCGTAGGACAATAATTAAAGTTACATGACTATGGATACACTTTATCCATTTAATTTATGATTTTTTCATTAATATTTATAAATTTAAAGTTAAATAATTTATATGCATATCATAATTTAAAATATAAATTTTATTCTGAATGTTTTCAAAGACTTTTCATCTTTATTAAAGTTTGAGTCAAATATTGAATTTTGAAACAAGAAAACAAATTGTGTTATTTTTTAGGATGAAGACACTAAGGGTTCGTTTAGTAATGAAAATTTTCTAAAATTTTCATTTTAAGTTTCTTTGTAAATAGTTAGGATGTATAATTAGTTATTAATGAGAGAAAATCTTGTTTTCAAAATTTTGAAAAACTCATGTGTTAAAATAAAAAATCTTATTTTGAAGTTTTCAATTTTAACACTAGAGTTTTCCAAAGTTTTGAAAAGGGAAAAAATCTCAATTTACCCTCAACGTTTGAGTTTTGGACCCAAACTACCCCTTCTTTTAAAATAGGTTCTAAACTACCATCACCGTTAATGTTTCGGGTCCCAAAAAGCCACTGCCGTCTGTCTTCTCCACCGTGTCTTACTTTTTCGTTGAGGGAGCGAAAATTTGCTGAGTTGTCGAAAATTTGTTGGATAACAAATAGGTAAAATGCACCGGTAGCCCTGTAACTTTAATTCATGTACCACTATAGTCATGTTTTAACTTTTTGTACCAATAAAATCTTGTTTTAAAAAACTTGGGATGTAAATAGATTTTTAAAAAAAAAACTTTAATTGCTAAAATTATCATTTTTTCATCAAATCCGTTAAAGTTAACTGGAGTTGGATGGAAAAGGATCACAAGAAAAAGTTAAAAAATAGGAATTTATTGGTATAAAAAGTTAAAACATGACTGCAGTGGTACATGAATTAAAGTTACAGGACTACCGGTACATCCGTTGCCGAAAATGCAAACGAAGCTGGAATTGAGACGAAACTCAGTACGTAGGTTATGTCACCTTCCTCTGTTAAAAAAAGAAAAAGAAAAATGTTGACGGGGCCGCCACATCGTCTCAGACATGAGACGTGGTAAAAACTTAACGATGAACAGTGCCCGTCTACCAGTGTGATGACATTTTAGGACCAGAAAACTCAATTAGTGACAATATGAGACCATCCAACTTATCACCCTTGCAATACATGACTTATTTTAAAAAGATGGGTAGTTTGGATCCAAAACCCAAACGTTGAAGGTAAATTGGGACCTTTTCCCTTTTGAAAACAAGGTTTTCTCTCCTTAATGACTAGTTATGCATCCTAACTATTTATAAAAAACACTTGAAATGAAAATTTTGGAAAAATTTCATAACTAAACGAAGCCTAAATGTTTTACTTTTCGGGAAAATGTTGTATGGATAATTTAGGGGTGAAGTGTAATAGTAGTCCTATAACTTTAATTATTACCTTATGATAGTCTCATTTTAAGTTTTTGTATCATTAAAGTTTCGGTTTAAAAGTTATCATGTATTTATGTACATATCCTCATTTTTTTAGTTAAGTTTGACAGATCCTTGTAAAAAATAATAATTTTAGTTACCGAAGTTTTTTTAATCAACAATTTAAGCACCCCTTAACAATTATCAAAGCTAACAATTTTACCTCTAAACTTCTTCCCTTCAATCTTGGCCCACCATCCTGTCGCCGAACCACTGCCCTAGCTCATTGAAACTGCCCAAAACCATCTACTGGCCGTAAATCGGATGCCCAAGCCACAAATCGCAAGCCTAGGCCATTGATTCGTGGACTAACGCCACTAATTTGTGGCCTTGAATTTGCGATTCACGATCCTAGACCACCGATTCGCAACCCTAGATCGTCGGTTCACGGTCATGGGCTCGTAATTTGGCAGTCAGGGCTGTCGATTCACAGCCAAGACTCGCAATTTGCGACAGTTCTGTTAACTCTTGGGTCTAGCCTCTTCAGTTTGCGATGTGTACATGTATTTTTGTTTGCCACTTAGGCGCCATATAAGTATCACGTCAAGACTATGTTAACTGTTGGTAAGGGTGTTCACGGGTCGGGGCGGATAGTGAGAAAAATAGTATTTGTTTTGTCGAGTGCATGTACCCTAACAACTGCAGGTATCATATTTCATGGTTTTTATACAGCTCGGATTGCGGGTTTTCGCATTTGTTCCTAACTTTCTAAGTGTGCTTATTCTATAAAATCTTTCAATATATTTAGAGATATTCAAAACTTTGTATCATAAATATATAGAGCTAAAGCATCAAAAAGAAGAAAAGTAGTTTGCATAAATAAAAGGCCAAAATGCACATTAGTACCCCGAACTTTACTGACTCAGGAACTTCAGGATCTGGACTATTTTTTGGGCAGAATGGTATCCTGAACTATTGGAATCGGGTAAATAAGGACATGGGCTCAGTTGGCTCGGCATGTGCGTGCATGTGAGCTCACTTCCGTCCAATTTAACAAATGACCCGCCTCACCAGTGACCTAATTGATCGTTTTCAAAGTTCGGGATAAACCCCCAAAATTTTAAAAGTAACCAACGGTAAGAATTTAAATAATTTACTGGCCCCAATTAATTTCACTCCCATCTCCCTCTCTTTCAGTCTCGGTTCTCTACTTCAATCAACCTAACCTAACCATCAGCTTTATGTATTGGAAACTATAACAAATCAAAGGTACTCATTTAAACAATGTACCAGTATATACACAACCGTTGATTTGATTTTCAAACTAATAGTGGTCAAACTATTTTCAAACAATGCATCAATGTAGATTGCTTGTTCTTCTTAAGAGAAAGAGAAATTCACTTATTAGTCAACATTTCACAATTCCGGAATACTTAAGCCAAGTATGAAAGTCGATGTTGAAAGTAATATGCCATACCCCAATTCTGTAATCTCTTGTTCTTCAACAATTTCCATTTAAACAAACTGGAATCAACAAGTTACTCTGATTTAAGCTAAATGTGATGAATTAATGTTTCAAACACAACAATACCTCGTAACCAGGACATTTCATGAACTTCCGTCCATAGTTAGCGCTCAACTTCAGGCACTGGAACTCTTCAAGTGGCTTGCTGCAGTTATGGCAACGTTCGAAGTACACATCACAAATGTCGAGATCAACAACAACATACGAACGTTTAACTGATTCGGTGAAATAGGGGTACGACGCCATTGACAACTGAGGATGAAGAAGGTCGATTTAGTTAGGGTTCTCGGAAGAAACAGGGGATGAGGAGGTTAAAAAGAAGAAGAAACAAGTAAATATTGGGAGTTACTTTTAAAATTTTAGGGGTTTACCCTGAACTTTGAAAACGATCAATTAGGCCACTAGTGAGGTGGGTCGTTTGTTAAATTGGACGGAAGTGAGCTCACATGCACGCATATGCCGAGCCAACTGAGTCAAGACCCTTATCTACCCGATTCCAATAGTTCAGGGTACCATTCTGCCTAAAAAATAGTCCAAACCCTGAAATTTCTGAGTCAGTAAAGTTCGGTGGTACTAATGTGCATTTTGGCCTAAATAAAATAACAATATAATATTCAAAATCATGTATCATTATTGTACGAAATGAGCTTTCACACATAGCATAAAAAGAAAATTGAAAGAAAGTTGAGATTAAGTAAGCAATTTAAGATAATTTATTTGAGATAGGTATATGCGGATCAGTTCAGATATCCGCGAGTTTTTAAAATTAGAATCCGGGAGTTATCAATTTCTTCAGTTTACAAATTTTCGGTTTCGGATCATACGGTTCGGTTCCATTTTTCGGTTTTGCGAGTGTTTTTTTAACACCCCTAACTGATGGGTCTTGACAAAGGCTTAACTACAAAATTAATGTATGAATTTGTTCCGAAATCATAAGTTAGAGAATACTTTTGCAATTTTTTGATGTGTGAAAGCCATTTTACAGAACCACCACAAACACACAACCTAGCTATGTTTTCCCATCATCAGCAGCATCTTGTTGTAAGGCTAAAACTAATTTCTCCACAAATTCATCAATGTTCTTGTTGGAGCTTCCACCTTCACTAACTGCCTCAATAGCCCTTTCCCTCCACTTGACACAATTCTCCTTAATCTCCACATTACTCATCACTTCCCTCACACTCTCCTCTATCTCCTCTCTTCTGCACATCCCACTACTCTCATCCACCCTCACCCTCACCCCCACCCGCCACACATCAGCCACAAACTTCGCATTCGTGGGTTGATCTGTCCACTGCGGCATACCCACCATCGGAACCCCCAAGCTGAGTGCCTCAAGCACTGAGTTCCACCCACAGTGTGTCACAAAACAACCAACAGCTGGATGAGCCAGAACTCTCACCTGAGGGCTCCAACCCACCACAAGCCCTTCTTCTTCCTCTCCCACAAAATCTCTTGGAATCTTGCTCCGTTCTGATTCCCTCACCACCCACAAGAAAGGCCTCTTACTTCTCTCAAGCCCCCGCGCGAGTTCATGCATCTCTGCTTCTCCTAAAACTGCCATGCTCCCAAATGCCACATACACCACCGAGCCCTCCTCTTTCGAGTCCAGCCACTCGATGCACTGCTGCGAGTAGTACTCATCATCATTGATGTTAAGGCCTACCCCATAATCTGTATCATGTTGTAACCTCTTATCAAGGTACATGGATGGAATTGTGGGTCCAATTGTCATAATGTCCAAGTGCTCTTTGCTTCTCATCCAAGCAATCAGGTCATGTTCCAACTCAAGTGTTGCAGAGGATGAAATCTGCGTCACTGACATTAGAGAGTTGTGCAACTAAATGAGGAAGGAGACTGGGGTAAGCCGCGTACCCTGCCTTGCAAGTAAAGGATGGCACATCATTAGCCCCAAGAGATGGCATTGCAGGCAACTGCAGTTGAACCTCCTCCTCCTCCTTTTCTGAATCTAGAGGTGCCTTGAAGGTTCCTCGATGGATGTGATAATACACAGCACAAACTGACCAGGGCGTAGTGAAAAACGGAGCAGCCAATGCTCCGCGGCTGTGAGCCACTTCTAACACCCAAGGGACGTGAGAATGATACACAACACAGTGGACTGGATTTCCCAGACGAGTTTGTTGGTCTAGGAAATCGGGTAACCGTTTTGAATATAGGGATTTGAAGCAGTTCATGTACTGGTCCGGACTCAAAGGTTGAGAGCCTTCAATGAAGGGATCATGGTGAATGAGTAAGTTGGGGATGGAAGAATTGGAGGGGGGCAAAGGTGAAGGGATGGTGTTGATGAGAGTGAGTGTTACGCCCTGCTTTGAGGCCACCAGGCGTTTGGAGAATTGGAGAAGAGGGGTGATGTGGCCTTGAGATGGGAAAGGAAACGCCATCACATGAACACCTTGTGCTTCTTCCATGGCGGGATTTGTGGCTCAAATGAATAAACAGATAAGTTCAGAGGAGTTGGTTTGTGGATAGTAGTGGATCTAAACTAGTGTACAATGCATATAGAGTAATGGTACTTCCAAGGGTTCAAATCAACCGAAAACAAACAGACAAAAACCATTATTTTTTATTTGTCGTCCTGCCGGCCAATTCAATCTGTTGACGTACGTTTATGTATCTATGTCCCAATGGCATCCAAGCAAATTTACACTTTGAAAAGTGTTTACAATAAATAATATTATCTCATCTTGAATTAATTGAATCATTTTATTTTATTATTTTATAATATTTAATTTATAAAAAAAATTCATGAATATTTAAAATTAAAAAATTTATATATCAATCATAATTTATAACATATTTTTTTTAAGTATATTTTTTTTAGAACCTTTTTTTATTATTTATTTTTATAAAAACTTAGGTTAAATGAATTTTAAAATATAAAAATTAAATGAATCAATTAAATTAATTTAGGACGGAAGAATAGGTATCATTTACTTTAAAAAAGTCATGTATGTCATCATAAAAAAAAGAATCATACACCTCTTTCGGTCTCCCCCCCAAAAAAAAAAAATTAGTACACTTAGTTTTTGTTATTTTATACTCTCTCCTTGTTCATGTAATTAAATCATTTGAGTTTAATGTTTTAAAATTTAGTATTTGACTGAAATATTTATAAAAATGAATAATGTAAAAAAATTCAACAAGAAAAAATATTTAGTAAAGGTATATTGCAAAGTATGACATACATAAAAAAAATTAACTTTAAATATCTAAACATACATGAAAAAATTATAGATTAAATATTGTAATCTACTTAAATAAATAATGCAATCTTTGAAGTGCGAAGGGGGTAATGTTTAATCTACAATTTTTTTTTCATGAATATTTATAAATTTAAAGCTAAATGGAGTAATTTATATGCCTATCATAATTTGGAATATAAATTTTATTCTAAACATTTTTAAAATTTTTTATCTTCATTAAAATTTAAGTCAAATATTAAATCTTAAAACGGGAAAAACAAATTGTACTATTTTTCGGAGAGGAATAGAGCAAATGTTTACTTGTCTGAAAAAAATTTGTAGAGAATAGTCGTATAATTTTAATTATTATTTTATGATAATATCATTTTAAGTTTTTATATCATTAAAATTTTATTTTAAAAGTTATCGTACATTTATAATCCTATCATCGATTTTTTAGTTAAGTTTGACATATCTTTATAAAAAATGATAATTTTAATTAGTCAAGTTTTTTTAATCTCTATTTGCACCATATGTTTTGAATCAACAATTTAAAACACCCCTTAACAATTATCAAACTTAACAATTCTACCTCTAAACTTCTTCCCTTCAAGTTCAACCCACCATCCTTGCGTCGGACCACCGCCCTAGGTCATCAGAACCGCCCAAAACCACTTACTGGCCATAAATCGGATGCCCAAGGCCGCAATTCGCAAGCCTAGGCCGTTGATTCGTGGACCAATGGCACTAATTTGCGGCTCTGATTTGTGATTCGGGATCCTAGACCGTTGATTCGCAGCCCTAGACCGTCGATTCACAGTCATGGGCTCGCAATTTGTCAGTCAAGGTCGTCGATTCGGAAACCGGTCAGTCTGTGGCCTGGAATGCACCACTCTCCTGTAACAAATGCATTATGGGACGCAAGAACAAAGATGTTCGAGAAATCCCCTGACAAGCCCGTTGAGATGGTGGAACAAAGTGAGCTGCTTCCTAGGACTCCTTCTAGGAGCAGGACTAGCATTCTCTACAAGTTTTCTTCTGATTATATGCTCAGGGAGCAATACAGGAATCCTTGGAATGAGGTTAGGATGGGGAAGCTGCTTGAGGATCTTGATGCTCTTGCTGGAACCATCTCATTCAAGGTATTGGCAAGTAGTAATTTATAAATCTGTGCTGAGGGGATATGTTGGAATATGGTTTGGGGAGCTGGGTTTAGCTTTTATGTGTCCTTGTGTCTGGAGCTGTAAATTTGCCTCTGCCAGTTGATGATGCACTCTAGTCTAAATAACTTTGATCATCTACATTTTCATTAATTTTCGTTTAGAAAAAACTCAAAGCATCTATCTTTTGCATTCGGTTTTGGTGTGTGATCTCACCTTGTTTAAGGAGTTGATGTTTACTTTACTAATGTTTTCTTCCCCCCTGCTGTAGTAGACTTATCTCATCAAATGTGATTACTTACTTCCAACGCCATGTAATGATCCCTTTATCAGCACTGCTGCAATGATGATGGCTCAAGCAGGCCAATCTTATTAGTCACTGCAACTGTTGACAAGATGGTTCTGAGGAAGCCCATCCGTGTCGATGATCTGAAAATAGTTGGGGCTGTTACATGGGTTGGAAGATCTTCGATGGAGATTCAGCTTGAAGTTATTCAACAAGCAGAAGAAGGTAGTGCAGCTTATTCTCCAACTGTCTAATGTATCTTCTCGGTGATTTGATCATAATTCTGAAATAGAATGGGAACATTATCGGGCTGCATCTTCTTTTCATTGTTCTTTGTGCATTTGTCGTTTACTTGGGAATAAGGCATCGATTCTCAGTCATCTTCCTTTGATGCTCTGCAGCAAACTTCGCATTGCTGCTTTAGATCTGTTTGATTAATTGATTGTGCGTGTAGTATTCACGTAAAAATGAAAGCGGGTATAAGAACCTTAATTCAAGAAAATGGGAGCTGATTTTTTTCTGAAGAATTTAACACTTCGAATATATTAGGACAAAAAAACCTGACAGAAGGTATTGCGGATGATAGTTTTATACCCCCTCAGTTTGTATTTTCTGATAACATTGCTGTTTCTTTCAGGTAATACAAGTTCATCAGAGCAAAAGACTGTACATGAGCAAAAGAAAATGGATACGATAACCAGTTTGTAAAACCAACACAAACACACAACCTATGTTTTCCCATCATCATCATCAGCAGCTTGTTGTGAGGCTACAAATAACTTCTCTAAAAATTCATCAATGTTCTTGTTGGAGCTTCCACCTTCACTAACTGCCTCAATAGCCCTTTCCCTCCACTTTACACAATTCTCCTTAATCTCCACATTACTCATCACTTCCCTCACACTCTCCTCTATCTCCTCTCCTCTGCACATCCCAGTACTCTCATCCACCCTCACCCTCACCCCCACCCGCCACACATCAGCCACAAACTTCGCATTCGTGGGTTGATCCGTCCACTGCGGCATACCCACCATCGGAACCCCCAAGCTGAGTGCCTCAAGCACCGAGTTCCACCCGCAGTGTGTCACAAAACAACCAACAGCTGCATGAGCCAGGACTCTCACCTGAGGGCTCCAACCCACCACAAGCCCTTCTTCCTCCTCTCCCACAAAATCTCTTGGAATCTTGTTCTCTTCTGATTCCCTCACCACCCACAAGAAGGGCCTCTTACTTCTCTCAAGCCCCCGCGCCAGTTCATGCATCTCATCTTCTCCTAAAACCGCCATGCTCCCAAATGCCACATACACCACCGAGTCCTCCTCTTTCGAGTCCAGCCACTCGATGCACTGCTGCGAGTAGTACTCATCATCGTTGTTGTTAAGGCCTACCCCATAATCTGTATCATGTTGTAACCTCTTATCAAGGTACATGGATGGGATTGTGGGTCCAATTGTCATAATGTCCAGGTGCTCCTTGCTTCTCATCCAAGCAATCAGGTCATGTTCCAACTCAAGCAACGTGTTGCAGAGGATGAAATCTGCTTCACTGACATTAGAGAGTTGTGCTACTAAATGAGGAAGGAGACTGGGGTAAGCCGCGTACCCTGCCTTGCAAGTAAAGGATGGCACATCATTGGCCCCAAGAGATGGCATTGCAGGCAACTGCAGTTGAACCTCCTCCTTTTCTGAATCTAGAGGTGCATTGAAGGTTCCTCGATGAATATGATAATACACAGCACAAACTGACCATGGCTGAGTGAAAAACGGAGCAGCCAAGGCTCCACGGCTGTGTGCCACTTCTAACACCCAGGGGACGTTAGAGTCATACACAACGCAGTGGACTGGATTTCCCACACGAGTTTGTTCGTCGAGAAAATCAGCTAACCTTTTTGAATACACGGAATTGAAACAGTTCATGTACCGGTCATGACCCAAAAGTTGTAGAGAGCCTTCAATGAAAGGGATATGGTGAATGAGTAAGTTGGGGATGGAAGCATTGGATGGCATAGTTGAAGGGATGGTGTTGATGAGAGTGAGTGTTATGCCCTTTGAAGCCAGGCGTTTGGAGAATTGGAGAAGAGGAGTGATGTGGCCTTGAGCTGGGAAAGGAAACCCCACCACGTGAACGCCTTGTGCTTCTTTCATGGCGGTCGCTGGGGATTTTGACGATTTGTGGCTCAAGTGAATAAACAGTTAAGTTCAGGGACTTGGTTGGTTTGTGGATACTGGATCTAAACTAGTGTGCAATAATGCATAGTCGTTTAGCTAAGCTAGCTCTTATAAAGTACTAGTACTTCCAAGGGTTCAAATCAAAAGACAACAGCCATTATTATTTTTTTATTTTTTCGTCGCCGTGGCGGCCAAGTAAATTGTTTGACATGCGTTTTTGTATCTTTGTGACCCTGCACACAAAAGCAAAATTTACAATTTAAGAATGCTTACAGTAAATAATGGGTCTCATTTACCTTAAAAAAGTCTAGTGTAGGTCACCAGCAAAAGAATCATACACCTCTATTCCAAAAAAATACTACACTTTATCAAACCAAAATGACAGCGGTCACTAGAGGTGTCAATTGGCGGGTCATTCCGATTTCGAGTTGATTCAGGTTAAATTGTTTTCGGGTCAGATTGAGTCATTTGGATTTTGGGTTGAGCTATTTTCATGTCAGATCGGATTCGGGTCAGGTTCAGATTTTGGGTTGTTTCAGTCTCGGGTCTAGGTCGGGTTTCTTCGGATCCAAGTTTGGATTTCTTCGGGTCTAAGTTCGGGTTTTTTCGGATCAAATTTCGGGGTTTTTCGGCTCCAAGTTCGGGTTTCTTTTGGTTCGGGTTTCTTCTAGTCCAAGTTCGAGTTTAACTGAAATTTTCAAATTAAACTTTTATATATTTTATATTTATATTTTTTTTATGCACATAATTTTTCCTCCAATAAAATTGGATATTAGATATTCTACCAACAAAATTGGAAATTACATATTGCTCCAACAAAATAGGAGATTGCACATTATTCTAAAAATTTAGAATTTGGACATTGTCAATTTATCACAATAAAATTAAAAATGGAACATTGCTCCAACAACGTTACAAATTAGGGATTCCTTCAATAAATTTGGATATTAGATATTCTTTCAACAAAATTGCAAATTGGATATTGCTTCAAAAAAATTGAAGATTGCACATTATTCTAAAAGTTTAGAATTTGGATATTGTCAATTTATCACAACAAAATTAAAAATGGAGCATTGCTCCCACAACTTTGGAAATTAAGAATTCCTTCAATAAAATTATATATTAGATATTCTTCCAACAAAATTGAAAATTGGATATTGCTCCAACAAAATTGGAGATTGCACATTGTTCCAAACGATTAAAATTTGGATATTGTTAAATTGTCACAAATAATTAAAAATGGAATATTATTCTAACAACTTTGGAAATTAGGAATTCCTCCAATAAAATTGGATATTAGATATTCTTACAACAAAATTGGAAATTAGATATTGCTCCAACAAAATTGGAGATTGAACATTATTCTAAAAGTTTAGAATTTGAACATTGTCATTTTTTCACAGAAAAATTGAAAATGGAACATTAGTTCAACAACTTTGAAATTTATGAATTCCTTCAATAAAAATGGATATTAGATATTCTTTCAATAATATTAGAAATTGGATATTGGTCCAACAAAACTGTGGATTGCACATTCTTTCAAAAGATTCCAATTTGGACATTGTTAAGTTGTCACAAACAATTGAAAATGGAACATTGCTTCAACAACTTTGAAAATTAGGAATTCCTTCAATAAAATTGGATATTAGATATTCTTCCAACAAACTTAAAAATTGGATATTGTTCCAACAAAATTATAGATTGTACATTATTCTAAAAGTTTATAATTTGGACATTATCAATTTATCACAACAAAATTAAAAATGGAAGATTGCTCCAACAACTTTAGAAATTAGGAATTCATTCAATAAAATTAAATATTAGATATTCTTTCAACAAAATTAGAAATTGAATATTGCTCCAACAAAATTGGATATTGCACATTATTCTAAAAGTTTAGAATTTGGATATTATCAATTTATCACAACAAAATTAAAAATGAAATATTGCTCCAATAACTTTGAAAATTAGGAATTCCTTCAATAAAATTAGATATTAGATATTCTTCCAACAAAATTGAAAATTAGATATTACTCCAACAAAATTGAATATTGCACATTATTCTAAAAGTATAAAATTTAGACATTGTCAATTTATCACAATAAAATTGAAAATGAAACATTGCTCCAACAACTTTGGAAATTAGGAATTCTTTCAATAAAATTTGATACTGTATATTATTCCAACAAAATTAAAAATTGGATATTGCTCCAACAAAATTGGAGATTGCACATTATTCTAAAAGTTTATAATTTGGACATTGTCAATTTATCACAAAAAAATTGAAAATGGAACATTGCTCCAACAAGTTTGAAAATTAGAAATTTCTTCAATAAAATTATATATTAGATATTGTTCCAATAAAATTGGAAATTGGATATTACTCTAATAAAATTGAAGATTGCACATTATTCTAAAAGTCTAAAATTTAGACATTGTCAATTTATCACAATAAAATTAAAAATGGAATATTGCTCTAACAACTTTAAAAATTAGAAATTCCTTCATTAAAATTTGATACTATATATTATTTCAAAAAAATTAGAAATTGGATATTGCTCCAATAAAATTAGAGATTGCACATTATTCTAAAAATTTAGAATTTAGATATTGTCAATTTATCACAATAAAATTAAAAATGGAACATTGCTCAAATAACTTTAAAAATTAGGAATTCCTTCAATAAAATTAGATATTAGATATTGTTCCAACAAAATTTGAAATTGGATACTGCTCCAATAAAATTGGATATTGCACATTATTTTAAAAGTTTAGAATTTGGACATTGTCAATTTATCACAATAAAATTAAAAATGGAACATTGCTAAAACAATTTTGAAAATTAGGAATTCCTTCAATAAAATTGGATATTAGATATTCTTCCAACAAAATTGGATATTGGATATTGCTACAAAAAAAATGAAGATTGCACATTATTCTAAAAATTTAGAATTTGGATATTGTCAATTTATCACAATAAAATTAAAAATGAAATATTACTCCAACAACTTTGAAAATTAGGAATTCCTTCAATAAAATTAGATATTAGATATTCTTCCAACAAAACTGAAAATTAGATATTGCTTCAAAAAAATTGGAGATTGCACATTATTCTAAAAGTTTAGAATTTGGACATTGTCAATTTATCACAACAAAATTAAAAATAGAATATTGCTCCAATAACTTTAAAAATTAGGAATTTCTTCAATAAAATTGGATATTAGATATTCTTTCAACAAAATTGAAAATTGGATATTGCTCCAATAAAATTGAATATTGCACATTATTCTAAAAGTTTAGAATTTGGACATTGTTAATTTATCACAATAAAATTAAAAATGAATTATTAATTGCTCCAACAACTTTAAAAATTAGGAATTCCTTTAATAAAATTAGATATTAGATATTCTTCCAATAAAATTAGAAATTAGATATTGCTCTAACAAAATTGGAGATTGCATATTATTCTAAAAATTTAGAATTTGGATATTGTCAATTTATCACAACAAAATTAAAAATGAAATATTGCTCCAACAACTTTAGAAATTAGAAATTCCTTCAATAAAATTAAATATTAAATTTTTTTTTAACAGCTAAAGGGGTTATATTGATAAAAGGAGCGTGGCTTATAAGAAATAAGCCAACGACCCAACAAAAATTACACTGGATTTACACTCCAGAAATCAGAAAAATGATAGAATACAGGACAACACCACTAGTCTCTTTGCACCCAACATAGTGTTTTATATAAGCATCACACCATCAAGGAGGGATAGGAAGCAGCCCAGTTAGTCCAAGATCCCACTAGCTTTGAGCTCCTAGTTGCAATCCACAAATGCGAGTATATCTAAACATTGGAAAACACATTCAAAAGACTCCATCTAGCCCATTCCTTGATGACTTTATTCCGAGGTCTCTAAATGCCCACGCCGTTGTTCTCATTGTGCCTTCTCAAATGGGGCGGTATTTTGAAGGAACTAGATTCAATGTTTCTTGTGAAAATAAATCAAGGATGTCCCACAAAAATAGAGGAGAAATTCCCCACCAAACGGCGAGCAGATTCCATACTTTTTTCGCAACCGGACATTGATCAGTGTACAAAATATATACGTTCCCGCTATGTTTAGAGCATTAAATCCATCAATATTAGATGATTTTATTGTGAAATACGCACTTTACTTATAAACTCTAAAGTTTTATGAGTGCGTACATATGGAGGTGATTAGGATCTCGATGCGCCCAAATATCACGCAAATCAAGAAGGAAAACAAGCTTCAGACATTTTTAGAGGAACCTAATTGCACGAAGAAGAAAGATGGTGGACTAAATGCAAAGTGTGCAATTAGGGGGTACCTGGTAGGGAACGGCGCAACTTCCTTGCACCATCTGCCTGCGCCCTGGCCCTGGCACCGTTTTCATTCGCCTTAACGATGCCAGTCCTCCACGCCATGCACCTCACCGACGCGACTTCACGCGCATTAACGGCGCCAGTTCCCCACGCCATTCCTTCCGCCGGCACTACTTGCAGCGCCTTAACGGCGCACGTTTCATGCGCACGCCTTCAGCTGACGCCACTTTGTGTGCCTTAAGGGCGCACTCACCCGCGCTTCATGCAATTGGCTTCTGCACAAACGGGTTTGTATGAATTTGTATTTGTTTATCCGTTTAAATCAACCCTGTAATACCTATTCTACCCCTTCCTACTTAGTTATATGTAAATTTAGGTCAAGGGTAGTTTAGGTAGTATATTTTTGTATAAATACGCTTCCACTCTTCATTTGTAAATGTTAATAAATTTTGTAAGGTAGCTCTCCTTAGAGCTTAAACCTTAGAGTTTAAATTAAGCTTCTTGATCTTAGGGCTTTTTAACCCTTCAGCCCTCTTTCAGAGGGGCTAAAGGGCTGATTCTATGAAGAAGCTTTCTACGGGTTACTTCTAACCCTTAATCTGCATTTATTTTCTTAAGTTCTATTAATTGCTTTCATCTCTACATTTTAGTAATTAGTAGAGTATGATAGGATTTGTCTTAGTAATATCATGCTTAGGTTGCTAGTTATTTGTCTCCATATCTATTTAAGTAGATTTTGGGCCTTGTGCATGTTTTATAGTTATCATGCATGCTTGTTGATCACAAACACTTGCCTGCGACTTAGGAGTTCGACCAAGAGTCTGAGAAGACCTCGATTGACGTAACCTCAAGAATGATTGGTAGCCTTGCTTAGAGTCTGAGAAGACCTAAGTGAGTGTCTATCGGTGAATAGTTAGATACTATAATGCCTATGGGAGATCAACCCTGGACCACGAGAGTGGCCGGGAGGTGAACCCTCTCTGTCGAGTGGTGGACTGTAGTGCCTGCGAGGGAAGCGAGAGAAAGATAGTAACTCACCTTAGTAAGTAGAACTAGAATAAACCGTAAGAGTAACGTAATTAGAGTTTGATGTCTTGTGAGAACATGTGGTAGTTCGTTATATTCTAGTGTATCTAGGTTTATGTCATAGGATCCGATCCTTCCGATCTGGATGATCACTAGGAGTCAGAGATTACCTCGGTCATCGGTAAGTGGCATTAGAGATAATCTATGCTTTTAGGACACAACTACAGTTGCACATACATGTCGCTTAGTACTACAAGATCCCACGAATGCCAATCCATAGATGACGCCACTTCTCACCTCCATGATCCATCACCCTACCATTTATGTATTTTCGTTTGCATAACTGATGACTCATCCATAACTCTGCCTCTCTCACTACTATCCATGTTGCATTCATGCATTATCATGCATAAGTAATTTACTATTAAATCTAAACGCTTGATTCTCTTAGGTTTAATCCCCCATTTCTGAGCGACCCTACTATGATAAGACATTGTTAGGGCTAAATAAGGTGTTTATAAATGTATTTGCCTAGTCTAGTGTTTGCTTTTGCTTTACTCTAATTTAACACACTGGTAGCGTAAACCCGAACCGATCAGTAACCTTTCCCCATCAGGTGCTTTATCAATGCAAGTTCTTGTTTCTTTATGCTCTTGTTGAATCCTTATCCGGGAAAATCCTTTCTCTTTAGGAATACCAAGTGGATCGTGAACGTCCTTCCATACTTACAAAAGTCAAACATATTTAAACATAGTATTTTTTCAAAGTGTCTATGTGGTAGGAACTCCCTAGTTCTTCTCCTTCGGGATTTAGTAGCCTGAAGACTCCCTTTCTCTCTTCGGATACAACTTTGAACAATCCTTCCCAGTTTGGAGCGAACGCTCCTCCTTCGGGTCTTCTGGATCCTAACTTGGTTTTTTGGAGGACCAAATCTTCGATGGCTATGCCTTTTGTTTTGACTTTGGAGTTGTCCTTTTGTGCGGTCATTTGTTGAAAAGCCTTTCGCCTTAATTTTGCTTTCTCCCTTCTATCTTCTAGCAGGTCTAAGTTCCTTCTGAGGCCATCTTGATTCAACGTTTCATAGAAGACCTGGGTTCTTAATGATGGATGAGTGACCTCTACTGGGATTAATGCCTTCGTCCCGTATACAAGTGAGAATGGTGTTTGTCTTGTATTCCTTCTTGGTGTTGTTCTGTAACTCCATAGTAGATGTGGGAGTTCTCCGGGCCATTTTCCTTTGGCTTTTCCCAGGCTTTTCTTTATTCCTTCTTTCAGTATTCTGTTGGAGACCTAATCTTGCCCATTGCTTTGGGGATGAGCCACCGGGGTGAAATGCAGTTTGATACCAAATTCTTGGATGAAGTCTTAAAATGTTATGTCCGTAAATTGCGTTCCATTGTCCACCATTATCACCTTCGGGCACCCGAACCTACAGATTATATTTTTCCATAAGAACTTTCTCATGTTTTCGGATGTGATTATGGCCAGTGGTTCGGCTTCTATCCACTTTGTGAAGTAGTCCACTGCTACCACACAATACTTTAATCCTCTAGGAGCCATAGGTAATGTCCCGATTAGATCGATCCCCTAGACGGTGAAAGGTATGGGGTGGTCTGCTGAATTGACCATTTCCGAAGGCAGCCTTTGCACATTATAGTACTTTTGGCATTTCTCGTATTGTCTAACCATCATTTTGGCCTCCTCCCTCATCCCAGGCCAAAAGTATCCTTACCGTAGGTTGACTGCTGCCAGAGTGTCGGCCCGGACGTGGGACCAGCATGTTCCCTGGTGGACTTCCTTAAGAATATCATCCGTGTCTCTTTCTCCAACACACTTTTGCATGAGGGAGGAATAACCTTTTCTATATAGTTCACTCCCGATGATGATGAATTTCCCTGACATCATTCGTATCTTTGTAGCCTCGGGTTCATCTTCCGGGAGTGTCCCTGTCACCACCACCCCCGTTCCCAGCGCGGCAAAAGTCTTTTACGGAAGCGAAAGTTGGGGGAACCGGGCGGCGGTCGGTCATGCGGGTTCTCTTAAAAAGATTTGTGATTCAAAAAACCCATCCCTCAAAATTTTTCCTTTGTTTTAATGTTTCTAATGCGTTTATAGTTGTTAAGGCGTATTACTAGCCCTAATCTTACACCCGAGACACGTTAGTGGTTAGACAGATAATCACGGATGCAGCTAACAATGCAGAAATAG